>JAQFYM010001264.1:0-36429 GCA_034694785.1 Agrenia bidenticulata | reverse complement strand
CAATCCATAATTTGTCCCAGAAAAAATCAGTCCAATAGGGTTGGTGAAAGTAAAATGTGCAAGGGTTCATAGAAATATTTTCTCATTAAATTCAGTTCCCTGAGATTAATAAGTCCTATAGTTACAAGCGTTCAGAAAAGATTATAATATCTTATCATTGGCAACTTATCGCAGCATTTAATTACTTGGTTACGCAGTACTCAACGGTTGGTAATTGTTCTTTAAATTGAAGAGCGAAGAGGTTAACAAAGAGATCGTGAATACAAAAGATCTGTTTAAAAGATTTCCACATAACATCCAGATATGTGTTTTGCCAGCCATGAAATGAATTTCTTTCTGCGGAGGAACATGTTATATGAGCCCAGGGACTCTATATATTCCAGAAATCTATATTATATGAATATCCAAATATGCCACTGTCCCGTAACATTTATGCTTACTATCAGTAAAACAATTCCTCAATCTATGTGCATTATTGTGCATACCTTTAGTGGGACTGATCGAATTTGAGATTAGAAATTTGACGTTTGAACGCTAGACGGAACGTTAGACCTAATGTTTGAACATAACAACATTTAGACAAGATTTCTCAACTCTTTCCCTCCTTTAACAGGTTACGACAAACGAAGGCTTTTTGTAAACAAACTTTTTGAAATATTTAAAAAATGCTTCATATAAACTTTTTAGATTTCATTCATAAAATTTTTTAAATTTTACTATGTTGAAGGAGAGTGCCCCACAGGGATTCAAAATAATTATTTCGTTAAAAATAATTCAATTGTCATTTAGTTGAAGGATTTGCCCGTGGGGGCTGACCCAACCCGACAAATTCCAACAGTCATAAAGTTAGAACCACAACTCCAAAGGGTAAAATTGGTGAATTGTATGACGTTATTTTATAACTAAACGTAAATAATACACCGCCCTGGCTCCTGCTTCGGCATGTTGGCCGGTAAGTTTTTAATCTTACGTAACGGAAGTAATAACATTATACCATATGATATTATGTAACTTGTAAATGAATCATCCCAATTACATCCTACTGTACATCTGAAATACCTGAGTTGCAGTTGGAATTGAAAATCGTCGAAATCATTCGAGCATAGCTGGATGACGCTATCATCATATTCTCACATTCATTTAACCACATTAAAACCTTAACATATTTTTTTATGATTATATGCTCAGAACGATCAAAATATTTAGGATAAACTTAAAATGTGAGTCATAAAAAATTGCAATCAGACGAGGCATGATCTAATAAATATAACAAGTGCCGGGTTCCTAATGATTCAATGCTATTATCAGTTTCTGTTATCGCCGGATACAGATAAGAGCTCCCTATCTACCTATGTCTATGTGAGCTTCAGATACGATGTATTCTTGTGGATCAGTAAAAAGCTTTTGCAAACAACATCTTCTGTAAACTAACCCAGATTTTATTAAAGCAGCCATATTTCGGTTAAAGTAAGGCATCCATCCCGCTAGTAAATGCTTGTTCAATCTAAATACAACTGCTTTTGAGGAACCAGATATAAGAAATTACTAATACTTCATTTATTTTGTTCATCTTTGTGCATTAAAACTCCAAAGCCATACTTATGGCGATTAACCCCAGGTATTTTGCCAGCCCAGTGGGCCTCATCAAAATTCTACATATTGTAAGTAAAATCCCATCAACAATACTAGTATTGAGTTAATTTATTAGAAAGAATATTTGAAGTTATTTTGTTCATTTATAGATTTTTGGTATGATAACAATTGGATGTGGTGGCCATTCGTACGCTTCAGAATACGTTAACGAAAGGGTATTCCTGTGGTCAGCAGTTACTTGTTTCATTATTACATTTGTCTACTTATTGGCTTATCTCGCTGCAGAAAGTCTACCATGGAGCCGGGCTAACAAAGCTCTTGTGAGTATTCTAGTTTAAGAAAATTACTCATAATTTTTATAAATTAAATTTTATTCTTATTTATTTTGCAGGACATTTTGTATCACGTTATTGCTGGAGTAGTATTAATCGTTGGAGGAAGTTTAATGATTACGTCAGTAAAAAAATACAACAACAACCACTGCAATCCTCTTCCGTGGGGTCAACCCTGCCATCCATGGGAAAAGGAAAAGCTGGCTGGTGCAGTGAGTGCCAATTTGTTTTCTCGAAATATGTCGTTTAAAATGTATTAAGTTTTTACTAACATCCAGTATTTTTGCATTTGTAGTCGTTCTCGATAATTAACGGAATCTTCTACTTCATTGCGGCAGGACTAGCTATAGCCACAAAGAATCCAGAAGAAGAATATGATCCAAGAATAAGAGGTTATCCAGTTAAGAACTTCGGAGCCAAGACAAGTTCTAAAACTTACGAAGAACCAGTATGAAACTTTAGACGGATGCATGTACGTGTACCTAATGAAGTTTGTAGGGCCGTTTTAGTGTCTACTGCCACTTGTGAAAAAACTGTCAACTGTATTCAACAATTATCCTTTGCAGCTTCTACCAACTGAATTAAAATAATTAAATAGTGCAATTTAATGCTTTAAAATTATCAATTTCTGTTTTTATTGTTGAATTTAATGTATAGTTTCACTTTTGTTTTGTTAAAATCTGTTTCATAAAATAAATGAGGTAAATGAGCCGATTAGAAAATATTTTACGCTTGCATATGATCAATCCATTATAATTAGCTAAACCGATATCTGGTACCTACTATTTACGGATTATGGATAAAAGGTGGATCTTAACAAGCTTTTTTACATTTTGACTTACTTTAGAAGCCATAAATACACCATAAATAATAGGTACTTAATGTATTTTGGGTAAAACAATTTGATGCAAATAAGTTTTAAAGATAGAGTGGATTATGTTTTGTTTGGTTAATGCCTTTTTTGCAGTGTCACTTCTATTTGCTGGTAATTTGTCACAACGTTCCGTCGAAATTTAAAAATTAATCCTCACAAAGAATTTCAGTGTTCCCGTTCTATACTATATATATGCTCAACACCGTATTTTTTCGCTATGAAATTCTTATGTAAAAGCTGATTTAATGCTTGCCTAAACATCAATTCAACTTAATTTGTTTCTTTCAATAAGAATTAAATGTGGTCGAATGTGCTCGTTATTTTCTTACCGCCTTTCATGAATTAGAATTATATCAGGTTAACAAAATAAAAGGTACAATATTTATCGAATTGTAGCAGGTGTCCGTTTTTCACCTGGAGATTACTAACCACTCACCCGTAGGCTGAAATTGTAATTAATCAATCTAGTTGTAACAAAGATAAAACTTTTGGCCTTGCTCATAAACAAAGACCAGAGTGTGTGTATCCAATCCACTCAACAAAGGTATATAAAGTAAATTTTGACAATTATTTACATGTATTACCACTTTTACTTGTCATTTGATTAATTTACATCATTATTGCCAGGAAATTTTTGTATATCAAAATTCTTGAACATTTACTGTATTTACTATATTAAATTATTATTATTATATTACTTATTTACTATACATTAAGCTATAAGCTTAATTTTATCCAGTGATCTGTAATCATGTGTTCTGACGAAATAGTTGGCGAAAAACATTGGATTTTATAAATTAGATTTACATCGAATTAACATGGCCCACAATTTGGAATATTTACTCACACGGCCTGGAATTTTGAAAATTGCAACTATAGTAAGATGAGTAATTGTTATAAAAAGTTATCGATACAAAGTTATTACTTTTTAACATTTAGCAACTTTGTTTGGTTAAGGTATTTGGGATATTATCGTTTGCACTAGGAACATTTTCTTACGCGAATTCCCCTTACACAGAACATTATTCAAATGAAGCTGCAAACGGAAACAGCGCAAATTGGTTTGGAACTGAATTGGAACTTTATCAAGTTTGTGTGACGGGAGTATTCTTAGGGATTTCTTCGGCCTATTTGATAATGTACGGGTTCATTTATGAACTTTGTGAAAGCAAACTGAACAGAGTTCTGGTAAAATACTATAAGTGGTCTTAATTTAGAATTATTACCATATGAGATGAAGTCATAAATAACCCATGTTGGTCCCTTAAATTATTCAGGATACAAGTATTCATATGGCAGGATCTCTGCTAATATTTGCCGGAGGATGTGTGTTAATGTATTCCGCTTCTGAAATCCAAGACAATGCATGTGATTCAAAGCCTACTCCATATGCAACTCGTATTTATGCATTTACAAACCCAAGTGAGGAAAGATGTCAGTATTTCGAAGAAAAGCTGGTCGCTGGAGTACGTTGAGTAATTTTTGAAAATGTAATTTAGCATACATGGCCATTTAATACCTTATCTGATTTGATTTTAGTCATTTTCTGTATTGAATGCAGTCATCTACTGTGTAACAGCCGTTACGGTATTCACTACGAAGAACCTGTAGGTGACCAATTTTGATGAAAACAGTACTTTTTACTTTGTTATTTGCATTTAAAATTGAAGATATCATAGTGTCAAATGCTTTTAGTTCTCTAAGTTCTCAATAAACCTTAAATGTTTAAGTCTGTCCTTTTATGCGTAGCCTTTATGCATATGATACTAACATTTTAATACCATCACATGTTTCATTTATGTCTATGGGACTGGTTTGTACATTTAAAACGATCACGACACATGAAATAGTACTCGTACCTTTTCACTTTCACAAGTGAATCCACACAAAGCGAAAGCGAATCTTGTACTCGCACGGTTTTTGCATCATTGATATTCCTGAGTCAGTTGTTTCAACAGTAACTTCTTCCGTTTATCCTAATGGGTGCTAATTGTGAATATCTTGCCAGCAGGCCTGGAATTTTCAAGCTGCTTACAATTGTAAAGGTTCAAACATTTATTTAAAAAAAACTTTTATTATTATAATAATAGATCTTAGTGTTTTTTTTAAAAATAAACACGTAGATATTGGGAGGAGTTGCTGTAGCGCTGGGAAGCTATGCACATTTTGAATCCTTTTACATCTGGAAGGTGAAAGAGGAAGTGTTTATTGGAGTGAGTGCTAGTTGCTTCTCACTATCATTATTTTATTTTCTTGCTCATCTCAGCAGTGACCTTCTAGCTGTTAGCAAAGTTAATCGAACGATCGTAAGATTTTAAATAATAGTCTCATTTTTAAATCAGTGAAAAAATCTGTGCAATTGTATTATTTTTATGACCTTTAAGGATTTTATCTATCATCTTATATCTGGAGTTTTATTGACAGTAGTTGGAGGGATTTTGATTGAATCTACAGTGGAAATTGATAGAAAGATTTGTAGACATTTCCCTTACTGGCCATACGCCGTTCCTTGTCAGCTATATGAAGAAAAGCTAAGTGCAGCTGTGAGTAAATCTTTGTTTGCTTATATGTTTTTGTCTGCAGCTTTATTATTTACTACTACATCATTTACATCCCATTGTTGCTTATGGAGTTATGGAGCTGGTGAAAAGGACTTTAAAATTTTCTTATGCATATCATAGGTTATTACTGTAGTAAATGGGTTACTATACGGGATATCCGCAATTCTAATCATCGCTACATAAAACAACAGCCTGAGAGAATTGGTTCTTACTTGTATTCGACAACACATTTTGTATTCGAGTATTCATGATTGTTTAATTTAGAGAAATTTAACATAAAATATTTGCTGACGGTATCTCCTATTTGTCTTTGATTTGTCAATAAACTTCATTTAAAGGTCCGGAAACAACCATGGGATAATAAAATTGTATTTTATTATTTGCTCAGAGTTTGCGTAAATTCTGAAATTATAGAAATAGAAAGGGTGAAAATATGATGCCCATTATATTGAAGGCTTGTCAGAATGCTAGTTTTGTACCTTTTGTGACGAAGCAAATCTTTTCGGCAGCCTGAACTGCCATCTCAGCACTTATATCACAATGGGTTACAAGCCTGGTCACAGATTCAGACCATGGACCACATCTAATCGACACTAGGGCACCGACCGACTTCTTTTCGTCTTCGTTAACTATTCCAAGCCTTTTGCAGAACTCGACTATCTTGAATTCCTTAACGTTGAGCATGACAATGTTTGTATCTAATGTATCAGTTTTTACAAATACATATGGACTATTCATATCATTAATAATATTGGCCAAATTTCTTGCATTCTGATGATCCTCCTTTAGCCGGTCAATCATGTTATCCAAACAGTATATTCCAGCTGCTGCCAGAATTCCAACCTGTCTCATCCCCCCACCCAATGCTTTTCTTTGTCTTCGAGCTCTAGAATATATTTTTCAGAGTAGTTCTTCAGATTGTCATTAAAAGACAATTTAGGTAACGATTAGTTGAATTAGTTTGAATACTTCTCTATGAATTTCAAGTCTCCAACAAGGACAGATCCTGCTGGAGCCCCTAGCCCTTTACTAAAGCAAACAGACACTGAGTTGAAATCCTTCGTAATTCGACTAACTGGTTGACCTAGGGCTATGGAGGCGTTAAAAATTCTTGCTCCGTCCATATGTGTTGGAATTTGATATGCTTTGGCTACTTCAGTCAACTGAAGAATTTCGTTGATTTATCACACTAATAAGTTTGATTTAAATTACACAGGTCTATTATTATTACCTGATCAAGCCATTCAATAGGTACGACCCTACCCCCGCAACGGTTATGAGTATTTTCCACACAAATTAGCTTCGTAATTGGAAAATGAACATCATTGGGTCGAATTCTGTCGATGACACCTTCGATACTGAAAGTTCCATCAGAGTTATTTGGAATTTGATTCGATTGTATTCCTCCGATCTATGATGAAGCAATTATTTTAAATTGTACTCAAACCATAATATATCTTTGCCCTTTAACAGCCGTAGTCGTGCACATAACGATACTCAGTAAAGGCAAATTCATATTATGTTAACTGTGTTCTTGTATTGCTGATTGCTGTTGTATATACTTGAGAAAGATTTCCTTGTTCATAGTAAACCATGTGGGCCTGATCACCAACAATCGCTTCGGACCCCCTCGCATCGCAATGTACTAGGCCTGAAAGAATAATAAAGTTACTTCAAATTTCTCATATTTTGATACCCATCCAATGTTTAGTTGTTGACATCTTAGATTTCACCGGCCAAAAGATTCCCCATAGTTCCAGACATCACGAAAAGTCCAGCCTCTTTGTCAAATATTTTTGCGACGCGTGCTTCAAATTCTAGATTAATGATTTAGTTTCAGGGACGTTTAAAAAATTTGAAAAATATTCTCGGCTCAATAATTTATTTATTTATTAACAAACCCAAGACAGTAGGGTCTTCTTTAAAGACATCGTCCCCGACAACGGCGTTCGCCATAGCTTGACGCATGGCCTTGCTAGGCTTTGTTACCGTGTCACTTCTCATGTCCACAACTATATCAGCTTGGTTTTCATTTTCTCCTATTTTGAGATCCCCATAGCCCCCAATTCGTTTCACCTTTTCACCTGCCATGATGGAAAGTAGTCGTATCTGCGGATGTATTCCTAATTCTGGAGAAATAAAGTTATCTCTGACTGTTCGATTAGAATTAGTATGAAGAACTGACAACTGGGAAAATCGATGTACTGATTGGAGTGAGATTAGATTAACAATACGCGTTAAATTAGGAAGCATGAAGGTAGTAAAAATATTCATCCTAAAATTAAATGAGAATTTGTAAAAGCTGTCTATATTCAAATGCAATTAAATGAGTATTCCATTGATGTCGTATTCAATTTGATTAGCATTATGCACAGCCGCAACTATTAACAAATCTGAGAAAATGATCGGAGCTTCATCGTAATAAACTTTAATGAGTCTTGAGACTTTTGGTAACGCTGACTTGAATTTGAATTAAAGTATAAATTTTGCTTTCCTGAACTCATCTTCTTGAATGGCGAATTTACCATTTTATAAACATTTATTTCAATCAGATGATAAACCAGTTTTGGTGGATACACGGATTATTTTGAGACCTTGAGTTTGGAATTTTAAATTCTTTACAAAATGTGCAAACCAGTTCCTTACTAAATTAGTGAGTTTTTCTTAAGTACTAATAATTTATGTCACCCGAATACAGAACAACAAATGAAACACTACTAATTATCATCTCTGCAACTGAGCAAGAATCCTGAATTCAAGGGCTTCTGTTATACAATATGTACATACTCTTTTCCGTAGTATGTCGTCCTCAGTGGCGTCAAACTCATTGCTATTATTAATACCTATAGACGAATACATCTGGATTCCAGATTTCGTATTGACTATATATTGTCAGGTTAAAATTCTAACCATAGCTTACAGAAATCTTAGCTTCAAATATTAATTATTCAATTCAGTTGGAATATAAACAATTTAAATTAAGTTCTCCGGAAAAAGGTAATATGGCCCTTTTTGATGTTAGAAGTGCTGAAAAGCGTCGGTGTAGAAATTTTTTTTTGAACCTCTATCAAACCCATGTATCAAGATTCTAAAATACAATAAAGGCTGTACTTAAAATGCAAGGAAGGATGTAGTTGTCATTAATAAATTGATTCTATCAAATCAAATGCTCCATACATTTCATTCCTTCATCCATTCCATTATAGTTGATAAAGCTGGCTTAGGCTGATACAGAAATATCAAACAAACAGATAGAATATGCATAACCACACAACATATTTATTTTCTTCTGGTGGGCTGATCACAAGTTATTTATAAAGAGAAATAAAATGTCATCATCTTAATTGCAAATCAAGACTAATACAGATATACAAGCCGAATAAATATTCAAAACATAGATGAAGTACTATAATTTTTATCGTTCCTACTGGAACTTCTCAATCCTGTCTCCTTGGTTGGACATTTTGCTATTGGACTCAATTCTACAGTATCTTCCGTGACTTCTCTCTATGTTGAGTGTTTACTTTAATTTCCTTTAAATTAACATGGGTGTAAAAATTGAGAGAGTTGAAGTTACAGACGTCCGATTTCCTACATCCTTGGAAGGTCATGGATCAGACGCTATGCACACCGATCCGGATTATTCATGTGCCTATGTCGTCCTTCATGTTGCTAAAGATCCTCACTTGAAGGGATATGGGCTTACATTTACATGTGGGAGGGGGACAGAAATCGGTATGATATTTTCTGTTATGTAAAGGAAAGAATGTAAATTTAACTGACTGAATAATATCTTTCGGCATTTGAAGTTGTTCAAGCGATTCGAACGATGAGCTATCTTGTTGAGGGGGAAGACTGCACAAATATTTGGAACAATTTTGCTGCCTTCTATAGAAAGTTAACTAGTGAATCTCAGATTCGATGGGTAATTGACTGATGTCCAATTACTAAATCCAAACTGCTTTCATCAATGATAAAAATTCATATGATTCAGATGACAATATGAAATAAGAAAATTTTGTCCTTAGATTGGTCCAGAAAAAGGAGTTGTTCATTTGGCAACAGCCGCAATTATAAACGCGATATGGGATTTATGGGCAAGATACGAGAGTAAGCCAGTTTGGAAATTATTAGTTGATCTGTCACCTGAAAAACTAGTTTCTACAATCGATTTCCGCTACATGTGAGCAACGTTCTGAATACAATAAAAAGCCCAGATTTTGATTCATCTTATTTCTTATGCTGACAGACAAGATGTGATCACACCAGAGGAATGCATTCACATGCTTAAAGAGAAGAAAACAAAGGCAGAAGCTGATCGAGAAAACGAAATGGTATCAACTGGCTATCCTGCCTACACTACATCAGTTGGTATACGCTGATTGTTTTTTTTAAATAGACTGCAGCAATTAAATGAGTTAAAATAATAACACTATAAATTGAAACCAGGATGGCTGGGGTACACTGATGATAAAATCAATTCCTTGTGCAAAGAATATATTGAAAAGGGATTTACCAGCTTCAAAGTCAAGGTTGGTCAGTGCTTGGAAGATGATCAGAAGAGATGCAAATTGGTCAGAGAAGCAATTGGCCCTAAGAATAATTTGGTACTTCTTATTTCCAAAGATCGTTGCTTTAAGCCCTTTACAAGATGTTATAATTTCTTACATTTTTTGCTTCTGTTTATAGATGATAGATGCAAATCAGCGTTGGGAAGTCCAAGAAGCGATTGATTGGGTTATTGCTTTGAAAGAACACAAACCTCTCTGGATTGAGGAACCTACATCACCGGATGACATTCTAGGCCACGCCGCTATTGCCAAAGTATTGCATACGAATTAATTATAATTGGGATCAACTCCGTTTGATTCTGTCAATCTTGATTCTTGTTTAAACTTTAGGCGTTGAAGCCTTTTGGGATAGGAGTAGCAACTGGAGAAATGTGTCAAAACCGAATAATCTTCAAGCAGCTGCTGCAGACTAATGCGATATCGTTTTGTCAAATCGATTCTTGCAGAGTTGGGGGTGTCAATGAAAATCTGGCTATTTATTTCATGTGCAAAAAGTTTGGAGGTAGCTTTTTGTTTACATATGCAGCACATAATGTTCAGTGACTGAAATAATTTATAATGTATCAAATATCTAACGCATTTTAGTTCCTGTGTGTCCTCATGCTGGAGGTGTCGGGTTGTGCGAGCTGGTACAGCATCTTCAATACTGGGACTACATTAGCTTAACTGGAGAAAAAGAGAATCGCATGATTGAATGGGTGGATCATCTTCATGAGCATTTTTACAACCCTCCGATTGTTCGCAATGCTTATTACGTAGCACCAACAGTAATTCGTCTTGAACAATTAATATGATAAGATACTATAATAAAATTTACAACGACAGATATAGCCGGCTAAATGCAAATTTCAATTGTTCTACTCCATTTTTTTAGGATCCTGGATTTAGTAGCAGGATGAAGGAAGAATCCATCGCCGTATATGCCTATCCAAAAGGAACATACTGGGATGGCATTATTAACCCCAATCCTCATCCAATTATGCTTTCTCAATGAAATAATTTCGAAAAGAATTAAACTAACAATGAGCTCCATCGTGAAAATCCAGGTAAATATTAAAAACCGGTAGATAACTGGAAATAATGGAAGTTTTATTAGTCGCTTAGTAGTTCATAATAATAAATATTACAAGAAATAATAAAACGAAATCAAGCATTCAATAACTCCAAGATATCCTTTTCCATGTCCTGTAAAAACCAAAAAAAATCGATTTTAAATATTAGTTTCTTATTTTAAGATTGTAAAAATGCATGTCTAGTTAAAGAAAAAATATGAATACCTTCGGGTTAGTAGTTGGAGCATATCGTTTCGTGACATTTCCTTGCTTGTTGACAAGAAACTTTGTGAAATTCCACTTGACCAGAGTCGTGCCTAATATTCCAGTTTGCTTCTCTTTCATAAACTTCCAAAGGGGGGGCGTGTTATCCCCATTGACATTGATCTTGCTTGACATATCATATGTGACATTGTATTCCTTGCAGAACTCCTTAATTTCTTTTTCCGAAAGAGGCTCTTGTCCGTTGAACTGATTACATGGGAAGGCTAATATACGGAGACCTTGAGTTTGACCGTATTTTTCATAAAGGTCAGTCAACTGCTGATAGTTAACACAAGTGAATCCACATTTAGAGGCTACGTTAACGACGATCAAGACGTGTCCACTGTATCGATTCAAAAAAATCACTAACTTAATATCTTGCCAATGATGCACTACTCGAGATTTAAAAATTACCGATATTTCTCCATGGACTGCTCAACCCCATCAATATCAACGTAGGTGAAGTCGTAGATGCTGGCAGGTGGATTTCCTTGAGCCTTATAAACATCCAAAGAGATTGTTCATTTAAATTGATGACATAAAAATTCAAAATTGAATTCAAAATTTGTTGTGAAAACATTTACAAAACATTATTTACCATTTTACTGTTAGTATTTCCGCTAATATTATCTACTGAAGTTGAATCCCAATTCCAATATACAGCAATGAATATAGCAGAAACTGTAACCACTGGAATAACTTTACCTTTCATAAAAATCTATCTATTTGTAACAAAATTATCGTACCGTCTGTTTACTATTTATTTAGTATCCCAAAGAACAAAACTGTGATGAAATAACTACCATCTGCTGCGTTAATTATCTATGTTTCAAAGTTTGTTTAACTGGGACTGGGGAATATGCAATCATATCCAGAAATTATATTTATCTGCACTTACAATAGTTACAATTCAAATAAATGTGTGAGCTTGAAAGATTGATGACAATTTGGGATGAAATGACTCAACTGAATCTGTAGAATTCACGTGGAAGTCATGAACTTGTTCCATGAAAATGAGACTCTGACCGTAATTCCATTTTTAAACGCCTTCCATTTCAGCCTTTGACTTTGCCCACGCAAGACTGGAATTATGATGTGAATCTTAATACCACTGTTTTTACTGCTTTTCAGACTTTCAGAAGCAAAGGGTGCTGTTGTTGTCTTTATTTTAAGATTATAAATGATAAAAGACAATGAGCGTTTATTTAGAGAAGTACGGGATGCTGGATACGAGATCTTGAACAGAGATTCTAACATATTTCTATGCTATCAATTTCTTATTTCCCCAGGATTGCATTAGTAGGGTTTTATATGTCGTTTTTAATCATCTATTGGGTATTTGGAATGATGCTTTTAGAGTATAATTGAGGAGGATTGATGAAATGAAGAAAAAAAAGGTGTTGTAATAATAAAATGAGTAGTTAAGAGAAGCAATTTTAATAATTCCACAAGAACCGGCGGCTTTATTTCACATCTACCATTTTTTCTAATTCGAACCGTTTATAATAGAAATAAAATTAAATATTACCAAAGAATCACGCAGATAAATAGTAAAAAATAGGTAAGACTATCATAAGTACATATGCGCAATAAGATGAACATCATGAAATTAATTATTGCTGATGACAAGTCTCGGCACAAAATTATTTGTCACCAAGTCACATGATTCCTAGGTACATTGAGATTTCTCACAGAGCATCGATAAGGGAAAAGAACTGTGAATTGGGATGAGGACATCAAGACAACTCCATAATATTTAACTCTGATACGCACATTACAGTTTACATTCAACATTACCGTATGAGTGGATTTAAACAAGATATTATTTTATAATTTTTAGGTAAATTGATTTTAATTGATTGATTTAAATGCTGCAATATGATTGTAAATTTGATTTCATATCACGCACTGCATGCAAGGTGAATGACTATGTGTGATACAACATCGAGAAGGTTTATGGAATTTTGAATTCTACATTGGAACTGGAGACCACACTTGAATATCACGGACCAACAAACAGGAACGCCTACTGATCTAGTGGTTGCTGTTGATCTGTCGTAGTGGGTACTGCTGCATCTTCAGTAACTTTCATCTGTAATAGTCGGTCTCGAACATAGTCGGGCTGTGGGGAAAATAAAAATTATATGTAGTTGGAGGGCTTCTACGTGCACATATGCTAATTCTGAGCGATTAAAATATTTCAACGACAAAACTTACACTAACGAACCACATGCTGTTAGGTCGAAACATGTTCCTGTGAATGAATCCCATTTGATCCGCTGGTGCCATGGCATGTAGATGAAGATGACTGATAGTATGAAAAGGTGGCCAGTGGAATCCAAGTAATCGCTGTACTTGAGTAGGATCCGTAATTGTTGCATCTTGATTCAATTTCTCGGCCAACACTTGATTTCCAACCTCCACCATTCGATCCAAAAGCCGAACCTGAGCCGACACTAATGCTTTGGCATCTCGAATGTGCTCATTTGTAACCACTAAGAAGTGGTACTTTGTTGCTGGTTTCACATCTTCGAACACCACTAGTTCTTCATCCTGCCAAAAATAAAATGCTTACATTTATGGCAACCCAAAACAAAATTAGTTTATTGACATTCAATCATTTAATTATTTTCATTAATTCCCCGTACCTGAAATATTATTGGATTACTCTCTTTGCCGTCAAAGATCCGACAGAAATTGCACTTGTCACGATCAACGGGACCCATGAGATCAGCTCCTTTTGGAATGCTCGGGAGACCTTTGGGCAAACTCGGAATACTTGGTATGCTCGGAATGCTGGGCATATGCCCTTTGCTATTTATGGCAAGAGTACATCAAATCTTATTAAACAAATTCAATTAGATATAAAGAATTATAAGAAGCAGAACATAAGAAATAATTTTACTGATGATACGACACAACGAATTTCTTCGCACAATTTACACGGTTGTTCTACATTGCTACTAACGACCAAGAAAGAAAAAGATAAGAAAATGACAAGCACGTTAGAGACCACGTGGGTAAAGGTCATTCGGTAATGCTGACAACGGTTACAAGAAAAGATGCAAATGATACAGAGACGATTAATTGAAGTGAGTTAATATACATGGAGTTCAACATGATGACCACGGCAGAGATAGAAGGATAGGCGATTTGGCAACCAGTAAAGAGAAATGTCTTGACGGCAGGTAGCCGGTAAGTCTGTGAAGCAGCAGAGGGGGAAACGAGTAAGAGAAAGATGTAATAATTCCTTTAGTTATGAGTGTGATGGGATATTTCACATTTGATGATTATTTATCTCCAGATTGAGAACGCCCGAAAAGGAGATGGAGAAAAGGAACTAGGTATGAACTTACTAAATCTGTCGCAATGCAGTGGAGTGCTCACACCCTAATCGTGCTCAAACGATGAATCTTGGTTACTAAACACCGGAAATCAGTTGATGACATAGAAGGACGGACGGTCCTGGAATCCACACCCAACTTATAATTTAGAATGCGAAGATGCAAGTAGACTGGAAATAAATTGAGGCAAATTGACTGAAATCGGAGCAGCTTTCTCCTAAGGAGTGGAGTGGATTGTTTCTGGGCCAAGCACGGTGACAGAGACAGAGGAAGGTTGTGGAAGGGAAAGCAGCGGAGGAGGATAGGGTTGGTCCTTCGTTGAGACTCCGATCTGATCCGACAAGGAAAAGTTCAAACACCAGGGGAATTACCAGTTAAAACCTCCATTCGGAGTGGATTTTCCGGTCTTTCCACCACCAGACTCCTCTATGAATTATTACACACTTCAGTCCACTTTCACAACCTTCTACCTCCACCCAATGTGTCCACGTGAGAAACAGCTCTTTGGCAAGTGCAAATCATCTCTTTCTCCTACAACTACAAGGCAAGGGCTACCAGAGAAAGTCTTAGAAACTAACCACGCATATTCATGAAGACAAAAACTTTATGGGAACAAATGTTAGGGACAGAGGCTTTGAAAATACTTCAACTCACCATTTCTAAGAACAGAAAAAAGGATTGGAGTATCGAATGCTTTGGTCTAATATTTTACTGTGAATTTTACCGCTAAACTCCCTCTTGCTGATTAGCACACTTCCCATTAGGCTAAAAGAATGCTTGCATAATACTAATCTTAAGTTGTACGGTTTGGGCTATATTTTTATCATATGTAGCTCTAGGTGGTTAGCTGTTACCTCAAGTTGTAGAATTTTGTGTTTCGATTTCTTAGAGCTTTCCTTTGCCAGACAGACAGCTTGTGACTCTTATAATGGAAGTCATGGAAATTATATCATGAACTATGAACTGTGTGACGCGGACGGCAGGTTTAATACGGCTACATTCTCAGTTCTCATTGAAAAACAAAAAAAAAGAGTTGATCGGCACATGTATGTGGATTGAATTATGCAGGAGGGTTCACATTTTCTTACCCCACTCCAATTCTTTGATTGAGAAATCTTGCATATGCTAGACGGACATATGGGTACTCCTTGACTATTCTGTACTTTTATTTTTCATACGTTGGATAGGTTAGTTATTCACTCCCCTTGAGCAGGGGCCTGTGTCACCGTAGCGATGAAATGTTTTGCACTTTTCACTTTGCACTTTTCGTAGTTTGAAAAGTGTAAAGAATCTGCGTTTCACCATATTTTTAACGGAATTTGCAGTTTTTAATTAAATCTAGTTAAGTGAAAAGTGTTGCTATAGATATGAAGCAACACATTTAACACTTTTCATTGCAAAGAATTGGTTTCACCGAAAATATTTTCTGTCGATCTTGAAAATTATTTTTCCATACTGAACCCTTCACTATTTTTGTTGAAATTGGTGACGGTAAGATCTAATTTGATCAAAATGCCACCCAAATTTCCCGTCGAGAAAAAAAAAGCTTTGTTGCAAATGATTAAAGACCAAAAAGCTATTCTGTTTGGAGCGTTTTCTACAACTATTGAGAAACGAGGGAAAGAACAAGCATGGGAAGAAATCCTTTCCAAAGCCAAGTCTCTACAACTTGTAAAAGAAGATCGATCGTGGCAATATGTCCGTGACAGTGTTTTTGGAGTGTGGAAGTCACGAACACTGGTAAGTTAATCAAACAATTCTCACCCAAATCCTTTATTAATTAAAAAATTATTATTTAGGCTAAAAAAGATAACCAAGGGCAAACTGGAAGAGGAGGAGGCAAGAAGATGCAGCTTGATGAAGCGGATGAAATTATTCTGGACATTGTTGGGAAGGAGTCTCCAGTTATTGATGGATTGGACCTGGGAGAAAGCATGGATTCAAGCACAACTAGAGCTTCAGCCTCTGCCCCTGCCGCTTCACCTGAAGAATCTGATTCTGATATTGAAAACCACAGTAAATCGAGAGAAAGTTCATCAGAGCCGCCGAAAAAGAAAACCAAGGCCAAGTCAAATTCAGAGAAAATTTTTAACTTAAAGTGTAGAGAAAAACTAGCTAAGATCACGTTAATCGATTCTCATAATTACAAAGTACAATTAGAAGCATTAAAACTGGAAAGAGATTTAGGGTTACCGCAGTCTGATTTTACTAAAAATTTAATTACTTGATAAAAAATTCTGTGATTTTGTTAATTTTTTAAATTTTAAAATTTTAAAATTTTTGTGGTTTATTGTTTATTTTTTGTAAGCTTTAACATAAAAACATTTATAAAAACTTCTCTTACGGCTATGAAAGCAAATTAATAAAATCAATCACATAAAATATGCAAGTAGCTCATTGTATCGTGATAGATTGTTTTCCTGTGGCACGTTTTCATGAAGAACATGCGCATCCACATCTTCATTAGAAAGATTAAATTCGAAATCCTTTTTTGTAGCTATGTTATGCAAGGTCGCGCAGGCCATTATGACTTTTCCAGCATAATATGGGTCAATCCTTAGGTGATTTAAGCTCGGAAATCGCTCACGAAGTATGCCATAGGAACATTCGACGATTCGACGAGTGGCCTTATGACAAATGTTGAACCGCTGCTCAGCGTGGTCCTCAGGATTAGCGTAGCGTGGTACCATGAGCCAATCCTTCATTCCATACCCACTGTCACCTATCAATTTAAAACAAAACATTAGGATATCGAATTTTAGAGTAGATTTTATTCTTACCAAGCAACACTGCTCCAGGGAATGGTCTCCACCCACTTTCAAATCTTTGCGAAAGATTAGATTTTCTTAGCACTCTGGAATCGTGTACGGACCCGGGCCACCGAGAAGAGACATAATAAAAGCTATAGTCTGGGCCAGCTACCATCATAGCATTCATCGAATGCTTTCCGTGACGATCCACATATGCAGCTTCGTTTATTCTGGGGGAGTCGATATCGATGAGTATGCCATCAATGCAACCTCCAACGCTGGGGAAGCCTCCAAGTTTCAGAAAATCAACTGCGATGTGATCGCAGTTGTCGGGAAACTTAACAACGCTAAGGAACATGCACTCATGAACCGCAATCACGACCCTTTTGACAACTCTGCAAACGGTGGCCTTGCTTATTCCGTGCATGTCCGCGATGGCATGGTATTGGCTTCCATTGCCAAGCCAATGTAATGCAATAAGCAACTGCTTCTTTGGAGAGAGGGCTCGATTTTTTCGGGTTGGGTAAGAAATTGCTTCTCCAATTCTGGAAAGTACGAATTCGGCTTCATCTTCTCTTAATCGGAATCGTTCCCTAAATTCTTGTCCACTAAATATTTCAAAATTAACATTCGTCCGAAAAACTTTCTTTCGCTTTGGGGCCAAAAAATCTTCTTCCGAATCACTTCCACTGCTCGATGTGAAAGGCAAGTCGAGTAAGTTAAGCATCTTGAGAACTACAATTGTAAAAAAAACTGCTAAAAATTAGGTTTTTTAATAATTGTTTTTTATTCTTACCTCCAGAGAAAATCCGTTAAGATAAGGTGAAATTTGCAAAGTTTTACAGCAACCGCAAAGAGCTCGGAGTCATTACATAAATTCTTGAAAAGTGTAAAACTTATCGCTTTGCACTTTTCACTTTGAAACCATGGTGAAACAGAAAAGTGTTTTTCAAGAACTTTGCTTATCACAATGTACTTTTCAACTTTTCACTAAGCATTTTTCTCGGTGAAACAAAAAATTTGCAGCTTTGCAAAAAATTTTGTAAAGTGCAAATGAAAAGCTATGGTGACACAGGCCCCAGGTCTGGTATTAACCCTTGAGAATTGTCAGAATTGTCTATTACCCAATCCTTCCAGTAAAGCAGGCTCAAGGTCCAATCTGCCATTAATCAAAAGTTATCGGGGAGACGGGTAGGAGTTAATCGTAATAGATACCAATTACCAAGCTCAAATAAGTAGCAGTCTAAATAGTTGACATTGTATGACAGTATATGAATCTTGCACTCTGTAGTGTACTAGGAAAATATTTATGCTCAATTAAATGTTTGATTCTTTGGTTCAATAGAACTAGGGGAGTATTCTTAACTACCTTGTTCAAACTTTCAAACTGTGTATATTTGGTTGCATCGTCTCGGAATTTTCATTGAATTAGCCTTTCATCTAATTTGATTTACTCGACTTACTCATTTGATTTTTAAACGATACATTCTAATTTACTGCTTCACTACTAATATGTAATTGCTTTACTACATACACCTGTCACCTGTAATTATAATTGTAACTTGGCACTTCCACTGCTTTTTCAGGCGACTCATAAGTCTCAAGACAACTGCACTAATTCATAGTATGTATTATTATTGACAGGCAAGGGAGAGTACAGCAATATAATAAACCAATAATTTGATTGTACCGTCCGTTCCAAATGTATTAGCAATAAGAAAGTGCTCATTTGCACCCTGCAGCATTCTGTCGAGCCTTGCTTGATTATTTGATTATCACTAGGTGAGTTTTGTTGATGGCTGTCTTCAAATACATATTTGTATTATAGACTTCTCTTAATTTTTTAATGTTAGTATCTCGAGTTTTTAAATGTTTAATATGCATACTTGTCCTACCTGCCATTTAGTAATCAGCGACTTTATTCCCTCATGTATATATGGAGTTAGAAACGAGCAACTGTGCCAGTGTCGTCCCCCCTGCAATTAGTGCATAGATCAATACTGTCTCATCTGTCAGAATGAGCTGAATAACTCTTGCTGTCTCTGCTAGTGCCAGGGCTGTCCATACTTTTTCATGCTATTTAATCATTAGCTTGTCTTCTTTACTATCTATTGTTACATGAATGTTGTCAAGCCAGTTCTAGAATAAACGAACAATACGAGGTTCGCTTTTGCATTGATGAAATAGGTAAGAGCCAATCATACTTGGTTTTTTCGTTTTTACATAGTAGGCAGACACAAATGAAAGTAAGTGAACAATGCTTCTTCATCGTTGGAGACTGTTTACCATTTAAGAAACAGTTTGATTGAATATCGGTCAAACTGAAAATACATATGAAGAAATCGCTTGCATGCGGCTACTTAAGAAATCTATTTACAAGGTAACTATAGTCTCTGCCCCAATACAATTTTCTAATTAAATTAATCTTTAGGTGAAAAGCTTAATTTTTTTATTTGACATATAGGTTCAAGGCAGCAACACAACTCACGAAAAACGTCTATTCACCTGAAATCTAAATTTTATTATTTTGATTTGTATTTTTTAAAGCTCTAACAATTTTTTTTAAATGGAACGATTACAGCCTCAGTCTCAGCGTCCTAGTGAGGATAATAAAAATCGACAGAAATCTGCAACTCAAAACAAATATTTTGAGTTACTAATGACCGAAGGCTCAAAAACACCTATTGATAACAGTGACCTCAGTTTTCCTCTTCTGCATTGGGTAAATCCCTACCTTATTCGAGAGGGGCAAGCGTTCTTTCGTCGAAATTTTGATTCCGTATTGTTCGCCCATTTCGTCGGGCTTTCAGTTGTCTTTGCTTACAAGCCAATAGCATCAGTACTGCTTCGCACAGGAGGGACACATGTCAAGTATAACTCAAGAATGAGATACCTGTCAACCATTCTACATCTCAGAAAATGGTACGAAACAGACTTGCTCAGAAAGACGGCGAAAGGAGCTCAAGACGTCTACTCGGTTCGAAAGTTGCATGCTAAGGTTTTAGAGATGCTGTTTTTGGAAGATTCGTGTTTGATTGACGATGATGACCTAATATTAACCAATGAGCAAGAAATCCTCATGAAGATATTGCAAGACGACTTTAAATGTATTAATGACAGAGATTTCCCAGAGAACTTTAATTCTTACGACCCGGATATTCTGATGAGTCAACTGGACATGGTGCTAGTTCAGTACGCATTTATGGGGTTTATTGCCTTGAACCCTGAACTTTTTGGATGCCATGATAGAATGGGATTGACAGGTTTGTTTGTTTGTTTAGCCTTTTTTTTCTTGCCACACAACCGGTGAAACAAAGGAATTCTGGTCTTCTCTAAGTCGCACAAAAATAAAAATAAAATAAGAATATAATTTGCTAGAATTTTGCAAGCTATATTGTAAATGAGTCTTTCAATATAGCTTACTAAACTCTAACATTTATTTCTCTAAACTCATTTCTTTAACTCTAGGATTTATTCACATTTGGGCTGTGATTGGAACTCTGATAGGAATCGAAGACAGGTTTAATTTGGGACTGCATCAAGATCAAGAGTCTCTTTTGTTAATTTCTCAGAGTATATTTGTTCCCTGTATGGCCACTATTGATGAAGGGGTCATGCAATTGTGGCAAGGAATGGTGGATGGTGTTAGCAAATATGCACCATTTTTGAAACTGAAGCCAATAGTTTATTTCATTAGTACTGATGTGCTAAACATTCCGGCTAAGCGTTTGTATGCTTCTATGAGTAGGTACGAAAAGTTTTGCTACAAACGGCAGAAATGGGACTTGGATCATGCAAAGCGGAATTCAATGGGGAAAAAAATGTTCAATCTACTTGCCAGAATTGATATTCATTTTGCAGTTAAAAAGTACATGAGAAACACTACGTAGAATAGTTTAATTTTATATTTCATTGTAACTTCAATTATTTTAGCTGTAAATGAATGTCGATATGCTCGATCTCTTAGTAAAATATCACATAAACTAGGTTTGGTCTACTTGTTACTTTTTATTTAAATTATCATATTCATTTGATTTGAGACATTAATTTCATTAATAGCAAAAGATAAATATATATATATATGCTAATAATTAGCTTAAGATAGTGGCTGAGCTGAATTCTGAGCAATAAAATTTTAAATACACTACTATAATAATGTATCACTATACCAGTGCATGCATCAAACATTAACTACTATATGAGAATCTGGAACAACATCAGAATATGTTGGAGGATCTACATCCATCGGGAATGGGACGAAAATACTTTTGTCAACCGCAACTTCATACTCTGGAGGCACATCTAAAACATTCGACAAGTAGGTTGTAAATTTTCACCATCTATCATACAGAAAATCAAAAAACGAACTATTGGAGACATTTACCTACAACTGCAATCGAAACTGCCGGCTTGATTGTAGTGCTTGGATTTCGTCTGGACTTGGAGAAATAACATAATATAAAAAAGGACCAGATTGATATTTGTATCAGCACGAATATTAAAAGGATCACAAACCCTCTGCATTAAGAATAATAAAACAAAAAACAATATTATGAAAACGAGTAATTTTTTTTATTGCTAATAGCTTTGACTAATAGTACCAAAATGCCTACCCAGGATTCCAACGGGTGTCTGCTGTAATGGTTCCAACACTTCCAACGGTAGTCGCATCAGTTGTACGCGTTAAACTGTCCTCTGTACTACTCGATGTTAACAAGTCTGAGACGTTCATAATGACTTTAATTACCAGAACTAATAGATATTAGCGTTGTAAGTTTGAGCTAAGATGGGGAACTAAATTTTCCAAAATCCCACAAGGTAAAATGAATTGAATGTTAAGGTTATATTTTATCTCAGTGATTGGCAGTTAGTACGATATTTTTAATCAATTAATCCCATTGGATTATTGAATTGGGATTGGCGTTGGCCCTCCTATTAATACGTTGAGTGTGAATAAATTTCCCCAACATTAACACGGCTTGGCTCCGCAAAGGTAACAAAATAATTCCTCATCTGCTTAAGTCATAAACTTAGTGAGTGTTCATGATAACGATTGATATCGATGTGAACTGAGTAATAGAGCTTGTGAAATTGTAAAAATCCAGTTGGGGACTATACATCAAACTTCCGATGAACCTTGCACCTTTTCTAATTTTGTTACATCTCATTATAGCTCTAGCTAAATTATCAGACAAATTGTAAAATCATGGCTCCAAAATATTCCACGTAGTTGCAAATTATCAAAGATACTTATTTTATGGAAGGAAAGCTGAGAATCTATTTTTGCACTTTTCAATTGACCTTTTCATATGACGGTTATAATATATCCGTCCATGAGGTGAATAAATTGATTAAAATATGTTTTGTGACTGTTACTAAATGAAATGAACCATATTTTTAATGTGAATTTACAATTTAAATTTGAAGTCAACAAGTATTCTTAAAATTGAAATAAATAAGTTTATTTCCATACCATACCATACAAAGTATAATACGTAGCATTAAAACATACAGTGTAAGTAATTTTCGAAAAAAACTAGAGAATGACTGTCTGAATAGGGTAGGAACCCTATCAAGAAGTTTTTGAGACTAGATTGAATTAAAATTGAAATTCAAAGACTTCATAAATATCCTGTCTGTCAGTGTCAACCTGTTTTATTTTAATTTATAAAAATATTCCATATGATAATAATAGTTGAAAAATTAAAGCTACATATCCTCTGGATGAGGACTACTTGACACAGAATCATATTTATAGGACGGAGGCTTTGAATTCAGTTTTGTAATACTTGCACTATACACATTGTGCAGTGAAGCTACTCTGTCCACATTTTTATGTGACGTCGCATGAGACAAGTAACTCTCGTCTGGGCGAACACAGCATTCAGAACACAAAATCCATGGATGTAATGTAGATCGCTTCACACATTTCGTCTTCTTGCAACCTAAAATTAATTCGTGAGTCATAATTAATTCATACATATATCAAATCATTCATCAACAATATGCCATTTATGAGAATTTTTCCTAAATTAACTGCAAATAGTCCTAACCTCTAGTCAGCAAACTAACGATACATCCTATTGAAATAGTCACAATAGCACCGACGAAGGGGTATAGCACATATGACAAAGTGTATAGTTTTTCTGGCCACTCCCTGTAAACATTGAACCAATTAATTTTGACTTCGTAAAAAGTTTTGGAATATGTTTAGTTCACTTACTTAGGCTGGGCTATGACACCTGGATGGCTCGTATAGCTAATTGTAAAATTCTGATTCATCAATTCATCTGGACAATTTTCTATAGACGTGGGTAAAGGGAAATGAGATTTCCCTTGCATCTTCGACATAACATTTATGAAAGTCATGAAGGACACTCCACTGACCATTCCTGCACCTGCACCCTGTCAATATGTGTTGCTTAAATTTAATAAAATTTAAACGATACTAACATTTAAATTTGATGTGACTTAATTGTTCTCACAAACTTATTAACGCAAGGCATAAATAACCCCATAATAAATATTCCCCCAAGCGATCCACTCGTTATTCCTACTATACTCATAGTTGCGGTATAAAGAGCACCGAAGTTCTGGGCTACAAGGGCTAGGCTGATGCAAATCAAACCGTACACGAAACCTATAAAAGTAATAAAACACAAAATTTTAAATAAATGTTGATTTATAAAATAAAATGTGATGTAAGGGAATAGTGTAAATAATTTGAATCGTACTGATCAACCTAGTTACATTCGTTTGTCCAAGATCTCCCAATTTCTTTGCAAATTGAGTCTTAAGTACAAAATCCTCCCATGTCACAGCAGCCATGGAGTTCAGAGATGAAGATACGGAACTCAATTTGTAAACAAAAGTCAGTTAGATACTTAAACATCGTATTAATAAATTTTGATAGCACGGATAATACCTAAGAACAGCACTAAACATGCAAGAAGAAAATAATCCCATCATTCCAGGGATAAACGATAATTCTTCAATAACAAAGAGGGGAACAATTTCATCTGCCTTCTTAATTTTTCCTATTCGAACGGGATCACACTCCGCATGAGTTGCAAATATCGCAATACCAGTTGTAAGGCACAATGTCATGACTATAAGTTTCAAGGGTACGCTGAATATGATAGACCTAATAAAACGGAATTGAATACATTCACTTTTGCTAATAATTCAACATCAAAATTAAATGTTTGAACTCATGATTACTTTATGGCCTTCGATCTATTTGGAAGACTTGAGTATCTTTGAACCTGAAGTTGGTGTGTACCGGGCTGCAAAAATGCATGGAAACCTTGGCCAAGCAAGAAGTTGAAGAAGTTGTGCCGCATGAAAGGATCGAATGAAAAACTACGAAAAATACATATTAACTAAAATATTCAATATCTAAATTTTTGCACTTATGCAAATTTGTTCCACTTTTACTTGAACAGTTCCAGCCTTCCTTTATCATGTGCAACTTGAAAAGCTTCGTAAATTCCACCGGCCTTGATAAAACCTCGAATTACTATAGCAAGTAAACCCAGAACAACCATTAGAAACTGAAAAGAATCTGTCCACACCTGGAAACATAAATGTATATATATATTTCAGTCGAATTCATTATTATTTAAACTTCATAATCAACAAACGAATTAAGACATTTTAATAAAACGCTGAGATGTTCGACATCCACTTACAACTGCTTTTAGTCCTCCCTATTTTTTAAAGCAACAGTCAGATATTTTAATCATAACTAAGTAAGTCGAAGGAAATCATTCAAGTTAGCTAAATTTCGTTAATGTAGCTTACAATGCTGGTGTAGATTGTTCCACATAATCCAATCCCAACGACGGAAACCCATATGGAAAGACCTAGGAATTGTTCTACGGCGATTGCAGGTGCATACAATACAACTCCTTTCAAACAAAAATTTATAAGGATTCTTCCATTTAAGTCAAGACTGCAGGTGCAGTTGGTAAATGTGATATGCAAAAACCTGTTAACACCATTTGCTGGAATATGAATAACACTGATGCGAGCCAACGTACAACGACAGACTCAAATCTTGCTTCCAAGTACTAAAACAATTAATGATCAATGAATTTAATAAATAAATTTTGAATATTTCACACTGCCGTCAATTATTCGCTCATCAATTAAATAATGGTGTACTTCGTATATGCTGGTAAGTTTCATATCAAAGAAAACAGGTACAAAGGTTACGGCACTCAAAGGAATAAATACCGATGCTACAATCGTCATTACATATATCTCGATTCCAAACGAATAAACCTCAGACGGGTATCCTATTTACAAAAAAACATTCTTACATTGACAAGTCTCTAGACAAAATATTTCGATACATGTGATGTGTTACCTATTATAGTTGTGGCGGATAAATACGTCACCATGATTGATGCTGCAAATAGTGCAAATTAGTTCAAAAATAACAAAGTGGAAGATTCATTTTTTGAAATAAAACACCAACTTAATTTTTGTGTCCCTACCTGCTACTGGAACAATGCTCATTGACCTGCCACCAACAAGTAATGTTTCGTTCGTATGCTTCTCAAAAATGGCATAGTAAACACCTATACAAAGGGACGATAGCAATGTCACTCCGACGACTATGTAGTCCACGATACAAAAATGGCTTATCCCTCCCATTATTCACTATTCACCTTTTAGCAGGTGACACTATGCAAAAATTGACTATTTTATCAAATTACCCGTCACCTCACAATCGATCTAAAACTATCACACACAATAAACCAAGATCCTAATCTTGCAATAATGTAATGAGCAATACTAATTGAATCAAATTGTGCAGAAATTGGCGTTGCTGTGCGAGTTTTTATGTAACGTATCTGATAAATGGGCCATAAGTAAAACTCAATATCTATGACAAAACACTCTCGGTTCCAAAATCTTGTGTACTTAACAAGCGATTTGATAAAGATTTTTCATGAATTGAGTTTGAGGAAAGGGCGTTACTACTTAATATTTTATGCTTGGATGAGTACATTTCTCGTACTTGTAATATGAATTGAGAATCTTTAATCGAGTTGGCCACTACTGAAAATTCAATACATTTCGGCTCAAATCCCTCGATTCTTTAAGTACTTAATATATTTACTCATATCAGTATTTCTGTAAGTCCGACATTAATCCTGTCATATAACTAAAATCTGGCTGACCTGTTTTTTCCGCTGCCCAATTACCTGGAATTTTTCTCAATCATTTCTAATTTTTATGCTCAACAAAGAGAGTAGATGTAGAGGTTTTTCACTTCCAGTATATGAATTGCCGAAATTATATATTTATGCTAAAATAGTCTTTTAGTTTTTTAGGTACTATCTTAATCAATCAATGTTTCACTTTGAATGCTATTGTTCGTTAATCATTGGTTCAAATTTATATTTTTACATTTCAATTTCTAATCAAATATGATTATAAATCATTACAAATTTTCAATTTTCCTTCCCATTCGAGTGAAAAAATAAAATATAGGTATTCCTTTCCAGAATCAGAGCGTACTTTTTAGACAAATTGTGGCTTAAATTTCAAAAGTCAAGGATTATACAATTTTTGTGATCAGCCATCAGCCCCCAAAGTGGAATCCTGAAGGATAGGTAGAGGCTACGGGTACGGCTACAGCAGAAGCTTGGGGCTTAAAATATCCTGGAGGGGTTAGGATAAGAGGTTTAGCTGGAATTACTTTATAAGGCTCGTTAGGCCGTGCGTAATTAGCTGTTCGTTCCACCACAGCATTGAACCCATCTTTTCCAGCAGTGTACGACACAGTCCTTAAAGTACCATCAGGCTCCACAACTGTATACTTTCCAACCACGTTATCCCCTGTTCGAGTTTCTTGGTGAGATTTTTCATCCCCAGTATTCTCGTCCTTGACAGAATATCCATAGCTATAATCGAGATTGGCATAGTTTTCTCCTGGAGGGTAAGGGAGAACAATTTTTCGAAATAGCTGACCGGGGGGTCTGGCAGCTTCAATAGCAACAACATTTGGATATTGTTGAACCAATTGCTGAGGCTTTGGGGTCGTTGCAACTGTGGACTGAGGTCGCTCTGCATGAATAGCCACAAACTGGGGTCGATTACTGGATATCAAATGTTGGGGCCTTTCAGCTTGAATTGCAACAAACTGTGGTCGATTACTGGATATGACATGCTGGGGCCTTTCAGATTGAATCGCAACGAACTGTGGGCGACTGATTGATGTCAATTCTTGGGGTTTCTCTGCTTGGATGGCAACGAATTGTGGCTGATTCACTGATCCCAGTTGCTGAGGCCTTTGAAGCTGGATAAAAGCCGACTGAGGATGGTGAGTCAATGGCTGATGAAAACCGGGTTGAGACGTTTGATAAATGGGATGTTGATGGATGAAATAACCACCTGAGGGTATATAACCAGCATACCCTGTAGATGTACTAGCAAGTACAATTAGTAATACCTGGAAAAAATCAAACAAAAATAATTACACTTCCATTTAGCAACTGGACGCGACTAATATGTAGAAAGTAAACACCTTAGCAATCATTGAAACAATTCTCAAAGTTTTCTCTGGTCAAAAGTCTACTATTGTTTTTCACAACGAGGGAAGATCACTGACTGATTAAAATTTTATAAAGACTGATCTTTATATAGTATTCATAATCCGATGTAGAAATCGTCACCTTGATTGGCTTTTAATGAACTAAAATCATTAAATGGAGTACAAGTATATCTGGAAAAAAATAAATAATCAGTCTGTCTAATCGCATTACATGAAGGTAGATCTTGTCACAAGACGTAATGACTTATATATCAAAACATAGGAGCAATGTCGTCTCGGAAAACATTGATTTCTGACGACACTACTTTAAGGAGCATTGTAGTCATTATAATTAGTTAATCTGGTGGAATTCTTGTAAATTCTGCTTCAGTGATCAGCTTCACCTTCGATTAACTCATCAAAACTAGTCCACATACTGTACATATCACTCTTTTGTATATACTTGTAATTGCCACATAAAACAAAGATGCCTACCTAGTACTTTCTGTCGAGGAATGTAATCAAGATATTCAGTAAATACAGATAATCCTTTATCAATGACATTTTATATTCGAACTGGATAAATCCTAAAATTTGTAAGGAAAAATTCACGGAAGTGTAAAATCGCATCTTAATCGCGAAGACCAGACATTTGACTACCGTATAGGAAAACTCTGGCACTTAGATTTTGATCTTCGACTATCAATGTCATTTTAATAATTAGTTATTCTAATAATTTCACCACGCACTTACAAACAATATTAAGTTATGCAGAAGTAAAGCTTACCTGAAGCTCATGGTTCAGATATAACATTAAAAGTTTGGGGTGGATTTCATTAATTTTTTCTCTCTAATGGATAGGATCTTGAGGACAATAATAAGTAAAAGTAGTATAGCATGAGATAAAACATCCCCATATGTAACTCAATTAGTAATTAGGACATTACGAAAACTCATGCGAAGAGGTTTAAAATTTCAATAAATATGGACAGCGTGCGTTTTACTTAACCATGTTCAAATTCTAATCTAAATCGATTGAGCAACAAAGTAACTTTTGGATATTTTTCCATTTTGCCCTCGCTCCATAAAATGTGGCATGAATTGGAATCAAATGCATAAGATAAAATGCATATTCTGTATAGGTGTTTTGAGGCAGACATTTTTTGGAAAGCATGTTGCAACTTGCAACTAAAAAGAACGAACTACAAATTGGAATTTCATTGCTGAACTTTATCAAGTGAGTAAATCCAACAGTATTTAGAATCGGTTAACCGTTAACCAATGAGTTATCATATTTCACAAAGCAATCATGCCGCTGTGTGCAATTAATTCATGTTAAATGACCAATGAACAAGTGTGCTAAAGATTTAATGTTATCATGTTTGAAGCAAGCCAAAAACTCCACCTCCGCTAGTTATTACAAGATTTGTCGGCCAATCTGATATTGACTGAATTGCCGTCTGCATGTGGTCCAGTACTGATTTGGGGAATTAAATTTTTATTTTCCATTCAATGTCTCCAACAATTACACAGCAACCGAGGCCGGCAAGAATAAAATGACTATGCAAACAAGAAACAATGTAGCTTTACACATATTTTCACACTTACACCACACTAATAAGTGACAGCAAACATGATAACGAAAAAAACTTGTTTAAGAAATAAAGAAAAAAATTAGGATTGATTCTTTCAACTATGCGGCGACTCTCGGCACAGATTATGCTAAGAAGGGTTCAAACACATAATCTCTTTTTACCCAGGATTAAAATCAATCAGGAAACTTGTCTGAATATGCTTGTTTGGTGCATCCCAAATTAATGTAATACTTAACCTTACCCTTTCAAAAATAAAATTTTCTCGCCTCGTATAATCTTTTAAAGGCTTAAACAGGTATCACTAAATTTTTATTAGTTTATAATTAGTAATAAACGTATGCTGATTTTAGATTTTGACGATGTGACTGACATACACTATTCCTTCCTGCACTAAAAATAATCATTTTCAACATAATATTTCAGCCCTGAAATAAAGTCCACCCCCGGCATAAGTTAGGGTGCCTCTTGTTAATATCCTGTTTAGTTAAAAACTGATTTCTTGGGAAACAGGTAGTCATTCAAAATCCAACAACTGAAGTTAAAACACATCGTCTCTCCAAGTCCTTATTTCAAAAATTCAATCATGAATTCTCCACAATTTTCTACTAATAATTCGTACTCATTAAGTTTAAATCCAAGAAAAGTTGTAAGTAACTACATTTATTCGGTTTAAAAAAAATCATTCCCGATTGTTAAAGCGATTGTGTAGGCTAAGAGTTTGCATTGAGATAATTTGTTGAAATTAAGTTTTCGAATTATTTTAAATTTTAAAACTATGTTGTAAAATGCAAAATAAAACTAAATCTTTCGATTTTTTGAACAGGCCATTCAACCGAATCAATTATTGAGCTCAATCTACCCAACCGGACATGGGCAGTTGCTTCCGTCAGAACCAAAATTCTTTTATTTGCAAGAAAATGAGCTTCCCGATGAAGCTGATACGAAATATCCTGAACTGCAAGACAATTTAAGACAAAATAAGAATCGACTGATTGCATCACCAAGTAATGAAAACATATTTATTGCTCACTACTCGGGCAAACAGCCATTTTCTGGTCCAATTAAGAAATTGACAGTAATCTTGATTGGAAATGAAGAGATACCAGACGTCACACTTTACTCATCATCAGTTCAAAGTGTCGAGTTCACGGGTCATCTCAGTTTCACTGGTCCAGCTTTTAGTATTATTGAACAATTACCTTTGGTGACCTCAGTAAAGTTTTTTATTGGAAGATCTCAACTCCCAATATTCAGAGAGATCAATGAGTTTGAATATGGTGATCCCTATGATTCAACGTCTCTTTACGTTTGTCCCAATGTTGAATCCCTTGAGATTGTTATAGATTTACAATGCTATTATGACACTCCGTGGTTTTGTTCTCTTACCTGCAACAATTGTGGTAATCATTGTTGGGATATGATCAAAGTGACTTTTGATTCCTTAGTTGAGTCTTTGTTGCAACGGTCCAAGAAAAGTTTTCCAAATCTCAAATACTTGTACACTGACTTACCTGATTCGGACATTTATTTTGGTGCCATTACTTCCCTAATTGAATCCTCTCGGTTCCTGATTGATAAAGCTTGGGTTAAGGCTATCGAAGGACCTATTCCTCAAATGGTAAGTGGATTCTTGCAGTATTTCTATTAAATATTCGTCATTAATTTTGCAGATTTTTGATTTTCTGAACTACGTTTAAGCTACAAGGATCAAATCTTATTTTTCTAACGTCAGTACATATATTTTTCTCCCTCTAGGATGAGGACAACAACGGACATTATGAAGGGAGCCACACGGATTCTATCTCTACTTTTGAAAGGGATGATTTATTTTATGAACTTTCTAACATTTCTGAGTTACCTGGAAGCACTCCAACTGTTAGTTCTAATAATTATGAAAGCGAAATCTCATGTTCCAGTTTATCAAAATAATATCCTGTTATTTATTGACACATTTTGCCATTTTAATCATATGATTATTACAAGTATTTAATTTCTGTTATATCTAAAAGAGTTATGTTGTATTGATTTTTATTTTTCGTATTTGCTTCGTTAAGTTGTTTCGTTTCGTAAATCATTTCGATCTTAGTAATTTTTGCTCTAATTGTAAATATTCGTACACATACAATGGCCTTGAATAGGATTTTATAAATTCCTCTGTATTGTGTTTTTAATTAATGCATATTTCAGATTTGATTTTTTATCCGATTTTGTGTTGCGTTTGTAAAATTGGGAGTTTAACTACATGAAATTAAGCATGAAAAGTAAGCATACTTGCATATATTTTAAGAGTTCCATTTACATCTATCATATTTTGTATTTTATTTCAGGAACTCAAGTTTATTATAGTAGAATTAGAAAATAATTTCATAACCGATTAAGCAAAGAATTATCTGAATTGAAAGATGACAGAAAATATAATGAAAATTTTTCAAATCAAATTAGCAAAATTCTGAATTGTGGTAAATCATTTTCTTGACTTTTTTGAAGAATAAGATTGTCCTTTACGAAATCAGCTAGAATTGAAGCTGTGCTGCTGCACTTCTAAGAACTTTTCCCGTCTTCCCTCTTGGAAGAGAATCTACTATGTACACTCCTCCTCGTAGCCGTTTATATGGAGCTACTTTCACTGCAAAATCATATTTCAAATTAGCTAAGATAAATAAAGTTTTGAAATTGCGTCTGTAAAAATGATTTTGTACCATTCACAAATTCTTCGATTTCATGCGGGTCAGTTTCCAAACCAGGTTTCAATACGACAATAGCTCTCGGGATATGATCTCCACCATCAGGGTCCTTCATTCCAAAGACACACGCTTCTAGAACTGATGTATGAAGTAGTAAATGTTCTTCAAGTTCTGCCGGTGAAATCTTGAATTATAAAAAGTTAACTCAACTGAAATCTTTCCTCATTAACAGTTTTGGAATTTTTTTTTTGTATTTTGATTGAATGTCAAAAATAGCTGATTACATGGTTATTAAAATATTTGAAGGTTTCCTTGATTCTGTCAATGACAAAAACGAACCCTTGGTCATCATAGTAGCCAAGGTCTCCTATTTCATCATTACGGGTTTCGAATCAGATCAGAGCCTGGTTTTCATCATAACTTATACATTAGTTTGAAATGTTTTACCAGTTTTCATCCACCGGCCACTTTCATCAGTTTTGAAGCTGCTGATATTTTCCTCGGGTCTATTCCAGTACCCGTCACAAATAATTGAACTTGACACGCAAAGTTCTCCTTGTTGGTTGGGTCCTAGAGAGATCCCTGTATTCAAGTCTAGAACTTTTAACTTAGTATTAGGGTACAATTTCCCCACAGAAAGTGGTGGAATATTTGGAACAGCTCGAATCATATCAACACTTCCTCCAATGTCAACCGTTGTTGTAATTGCTCCACACTCTGTCATGCCAAAACCATTGATCACATATTTTACGCTGGGTAATTTGCTCATAGTTTCATAAAATGTGTCTTTTAAAACAATCCCTCCACTACAAACGATTTCGATGCTGGTACGATCGATGTTCTTTGCAGCCGGATCATTAACTAAGCTGAGGAGGAACAAAGGGAATCCAAACGTAAGAAAAGGCTAAGGAAAAAGAAAATCGGTTGAATCAAAGCCCTGAGAATTATTGTATGTATGCCGTACTTACGTGATAAGTGTCAACAGCTTTAAATATATTCTCCTTGTTTATTTGAGTCATCATCACAGAATGATCCCCAACGAAAATATTCCTCATTGGGTACAAAACACCCAAGATATGGGTCCCTGAAGCATACCATTATTTTATTCATAGAAGTAGTGTTACTTGTCAAATTATGGCACGATATTAACAGAGAGGCATAGTTTTATGCATACTATTTTAAAACCATATCCATATTTATTCAAGTAAGTATTAATAGATACCCTTAAGAAGCCATAGAGCTGGTCTTGGATTATGCCTTGGAACTCCATCCGTAGCAAGACAGAAGTTTAGAACACATCGATTCGTATAAACGGCTCCTTTGGATTTTCCAGTTGTACCACTGGTACATAAGATCAGAACTGGATCATTTAAGTTCCCAGCAGTCTCCTTCGGACACACTAAATGAACAGTATTTTTTATAATTGGTTTAATATGGTTTTCAGACAAATGCGTATGTGTATTAGCCCATGCAATTCCCCCTTACGTGATCCATCGTCGAAAAATAATTCATCTATATTAATACATCCTTCAGATTCTCCGAAAACAAAAATATCTACGGGCCAATCGATGTCCTTTTTGGCGGACTTACATTGAGGTACGCTTACAGGATCGCAGAATATCCACTTGGCTTGATAGTCTTTTATCCGGTCGGCAAGTGTATCTAACAAAAATCCATAAGCAATTAATTAAATTAATTTTAAAATGTTATAAAATTGTATCATTCAAGTATTTGTCTCCAACCTGTAGTGTCCTCAGAATAAGACGAGCATACAACTCCACCCACTCGCCAAATACCAATCATGACCGTAAAAATTCTTGTAACATCGGAAGTTAGGTAGATACATTTGTCCCCGCGTGACATTCCATGCTTTACCATGAAGCTAGCCACCTTCGCACTCATTGGATCCACATCGGTGAAGTTCAATGTTTCTCCAGTTATAGAATTCGTCTGTTGAAATATTTATTATTAAATTCTTGCTGTTTCCAAAGTAAGAATTGATAGGCGATAATGTAAAAAGCCACGAAAGAATGATAATATTTTAGGAATTAAATTTGTACCATCCATTTCGTCCTTCCCGTTTTAATATTTTCTGATGCTTTTTCCAACAAAGTAGTACAAAAGCTATTGTGGCTATAGGTAGCAGAGGGTGTGTTGTAGTCTGAGGTCAAGATGAACTCCACTTCAGATTCAGTACTCATTCTGAATTTTGAAAATGTATGTATTCTTCGTTGGCATTGAAATAGACAACTCTATAATATCGTCAATTTCGTTCAATCCGAAACCCAATTCATTCAAAATCCTTCTGCGTGTTTCTATAAAGTATGTAACAGAAAGGAAATAAATCACTGCAAACTAAAAGTGTTACATTGCATAATAATATAATCTGTCAGCGTCCACTTATAGGCTTAACTACTTTACATTCTGCTTTTCGAGTATCCAAATTTGAGCAATACCGAATATAGACGAGACAACATAAAAATATATGCAATGTCAAGATAAATTTTAATACAACCATTTATCTCTGTTTACATTTTGATAATTATTACTTCAATTGAATTATGGGAATTCCACCAACTTATTTATGACTGTGTTACAGTTATGACTTTATGACATGTGCCCCCTGTGCCTATAGTTAGCAGTTTAAAAAATACATGAACAAATAATAATACTAATATCACTTTCGGATTAAGTCTTCAGTAAAGTCCATCTCACCATACCCCAGCCAGCTTAAAGTAAAGTAAAAATTTGGAAAGTACAAATGGTAATAACAAAGTAACAATGTTGGCTAGTAACAAACGTGGAATTTTTCATCATTGTTGTTGTTGTTTTTCAAAGATGGATATATTTTCTGAACCCTGAGATGAACCCTGCAAAAGGAACGTGAAAGGAGAGTAAACTCGAGGAAGATGACACAACATTGGCGGCAAATTTAAAAAAAATAAGTTTTTAAGTATGTCCACAACAACTTGAAAGTTCACAACCTAACTTCAACACACAATTACTTTCCTAAAATTGAAATATAAATATTAAAAGAAGAAAGAAGAAATTATTTCACTGAGACCTAACCGACGTACACGAGTCGACAATTACTTTTACGATGAAACACAGAACATCGACTGGGCGACTTTCTACTTAATGTTCGTGTTTTAGTGTTCCATTTAAAAATATGAAACTCCAAGACTGAAATTACTTTGAATCAAGCAAAAATTAAGACAGGAAATAATAAATATATGTACACACATGGAATTTTGAATCAAATAATGACCATGGGTGGTATAAATCAAAGTCGAGCTAATTTGTGTTTCTTAACAGACTCAACACGTCAATATTAGTCTATCTCAAGAAAAACATGCAGCAAGAACTTCAGTGCAATTCTTCATAATTGATTAGCAATACTGGTGGGTTGGGATCACAAAGACTCTGAAATTGGCCAGTCGCCAGTACACATTATAGTAGTACTGCAGTATTACAGTAGTTACAGTACCGAGGATTCTATTGCATATGGTGAAAATAGGACGTCTTATTCGATTTTGCAAAAAACTTTTGACGAAGCTGATAATGATGAGGCGTTCTACACGTATTGCGAGCGCGAATGCGGCCAAGAGATCTCCATTATCTGTAAATACAACTGGATCAAGAGTCAAAAGGTACTGTTATTATTATTGCGTTAATTTTGTGATCACATAGTGGTCAAATGTCCAGTCTGCAGTGGTTGATAATTTGAGTCACGCGCTCTAAAGTCGCGGTCACTGATTTATATCGAAGACTTGCTTTGGATAATTCAGGATAACAATTTCTCAACAAGATATAAAATTGACTACATTACGAAGATTTTTGACATAAAATATTGTTGCATTATCCTATCTCCGTCGATGACTAGAAATTAAGCAGAATAATTTGACAAATTTAACTTAGGTTAGAATTATTTAGAAATATATTCTAATTTTGTGACTTAAGTAGAACTATTTTGTGACACATTTTCCTGTTCTTCAAAACTTTGAGCAGGTCAGGTAAGCATCCTTATGGATGGACCGGGTTTGTGTTTACTCGACAGCGGATTACTCTTGCAGGCCTGTGGGCTATGTTATTTTAGTGACTAGATCTGTTCTGTATAGTTTCCTTGACTCCTGGACAGAAAAATTACTGAAGAGAAGGAAGCCGCGTATAAATATTTTGCATTTGTAGATTGTGGATTGTGTGTGATTCAGTTGTCAAGGTTTTCTGTTTCTATTTAAATTCAATGTTTGATTGTTGATAAGG
>JAQFYM010001263.1:0-36441 GCA_034694785.1 Agrenia bidenticulata | reverse complement strand
TTACAGTGCCCGAATGTGGTTACAATGGGCAAATGTGGTTACAATGGGTGAATGTGGTTACAGTGTACGATTGTGGTGACAATGGACGAATGGAAAATGTGGTTACAATCTGGCGGCATCTGCCTTACTCGAACCTTAAATAGCTAGATAAAGATAAACGATAACATAACACAGAACTCAGACAATAACAATCTCCTTACACCCGTCACCCATCCGCAGCCACAGTACACCAGTGAATGTACACAGTACGCATATGAGATTTATTTATATCAACGACCACGATTAAAGCAGGGATTTCAGTATTAGTCATCTCAGCACTTAACTTAAGCTGGTTGTTTTAATTTACTGAATGTGATGTGATTCAAAATCGTTTTCCTGGCCCTGGGTAATATAACAAATATCTGAAACTTCCCGTACTTGCCTGCCCCCACCGACTCTTTTTGAACGATCTGTCCGGTATTAAAATTCAACCAATTCTAATAAAAAACTGATTATGTTATAATTATAATTTTTAATTTACTTATGTTTTAGGTAAACTTGTAGAGATTTATGTCGGGCTTTAAGTACTGCTAATTCGCCTGGTACACACCTCCACATTCCACACCCACCCATGATCAACAAGCTTGCCTAGAATACTATAAAAACGGTTGAAGAGTTGTTAACACGCTTGACGCTGCGAAGGGATGCGAGGGCGATTATGTCGCTAGAAGTCCAGAAAATTCCGGCTTTACTTTTGACGAGCCGAATGACAGCTTCGTTAGTACCTAGTTTTGCACTATTATTCACGCTTATCTGTGCATTGTCCTTAGGGACACTTGCGAATGAGCAGTTTTCTCCAGATTCTGACTCCTTCGTGCCATTATCATCTAAAAAGGCGATTGAGACGATTGTCCTTCAAGGAGAGGTTGGCAAGACGGATCACCGCGAGGTTAACAGTTCGATCGAATATGTGTATCAGTTCACCTTCAATGCCTCGGCTGTCGGGCATTTTCTTGGGGACGTATATGTAAGTTTGTATGGATGTGAACATCAAACAATGCAAATGAAAATGTATCTTAAATGCATCTATAAGAAAAACTTATTAATTTGATGTAACATTTGATTTTGATGACAGGATGAGGATATCCGAGTTAGCGTGAGTACAGACAGCCGAAATACGGCATTTCCTATTTTATTTGTCGTAAGACAGAAGAAAGGTGTCATTTCATGGCCATTGCCAATTCAGTCAAAGTTTGACAAGTAAGTCGGTTTAAACTATAACAACGTTCTGAAAACATCAATAGTTTTAATATTTTCGGTTCGTTTATTTTTGTAGTAAATTGTATCAAGTATCAAGCCGGACTTTGTGTGGGCAAGCCGCCTCTATCCGACGAAGTAATGATATCGAAAGGACAATTTTTGTAAGTGTTTCTACCTCATCTCAGACCAATGTGTCATTTGACATTAATGTCAAGTTGGAGCATCATTTTCTTATGAGGTAAATTAATTTAATGTAATGTATCAATTAAATCTACAAAACAATCACCGCTAATCTAGTAACATACTTTTTTTTTTAAATTGTTTTTAGATTGAACGAAAATGCGACAACAGATGTATCACCACTTTCCCCTAGATTCTATCGCTTCATGTTTCCAAAATCTAATTCTCGATTCGTTCTTCTTGAAGTTACTTCTCCAAATACTACCTGTATGACAGTGTCTGTTCAAAATGCATCTGTATGTTGGTCTTATAAAAGTTCTATAAATTTACGACTTGTGTGTTTAGTTTTGCTTTCCATGTACCTATATTGTGTATGCAATTATTTTATGTTTGTTGATATGTTAGTGTCCTGTTTTGGATCAAGAAAACAATGTCCAGTTTGAAGGATACTGGCAAACTATGACCACGAAAGCGGGAATGACATTACGAGTAAGGCCATCATTTAAAAAAATAATTATTTCCGTTTTGATATAGCCTGCATTATCGAAATTTCAGAAAGACGATTTTCCCGAAGGGTTTTATGTGGTGTTTGTTATGCATGGAGACGACACACGTTGCAAAAAGTCAGACGTGGAACAATATTCAAGCTGGCAGTCGCACGATCGTGTTAAAACGGTCTCGTTTGTTATCAATGAGAAAATTACAGACACAGAATATTTGGCTGCTATATTTGGGACCATTGGTATTTTCTTAACATTTTACGTGTTCTCATTCATCGTATCATGTGCCTATTTGTGCAGGTAAGGGATTCTAAATGTCCGGTAAAAATTGGGTTAAGCTTTTCTAAAATTTTTAAAATAACTTCAAAATAGGAACACACCCACTGAACTGCCATTAGAAGAAGAGGTAGAAGCGAGCAATCACAATCATGATCATAGCGACCGCCATCCAATTTTACCATCTAATGGGGAAAATAGTCAAAATGCAATCGCAAGGCAACCTCTGCCTATTAATGCCGACGAAGATGATCCAGATGGTCGACATTGGCTAGCAGACTCCTCTGATTCGTCTCTGGATGAAACAGATATCGACATGCTGGACGATTCAAATCGAGATAAAAATATTTACAGGCAAGCTCTTTTTATAATCCAGCTTTCAATTACTGTGTTGTAATTCTTTAATTGTGTTTTTGAATCGTGTACAGGACGACTACCGCATTGTGCGTCGCTGCCTTGTCCAGGAAAACCCCTAGTGTATTAGCTAAGAAATCTCAACTGTACCTCTGGACACTATTTACCGTAGCTATTTTCTATGCCCTGCCAGTAATTCAACTTGTATTCACTTATCAAAAGGTAAATAACTCTTTTAAAACAAAATTTTCCTTTTGAAATTGCAAAACCTTTGAAAATTATTTTATTTTATTTTATGGAACTTTTAATTTGTAGGTGCTACACACGACAGGCAATCAAGACCTGTGTTACTACAATTACCTCTGTTCTCATCCTCTGTGGGTGTTGAGTGACTTTAATCACGTCTATTCTAACATAGGCTACATTATGCTTGGAGTTCTGTTTCTTCTCTTGGTTGTAAGAAAAGAACGACTGCACTCAAAGTTGGCCTGTCAGCATCCAACACTGGAATTAGTATGCTAGAAACATGCATTGATATTGATATTATTTTCAAATCTTAAAATTATTTTGTTATGAAATCAGCGATGTGGTATCCCGAGACATTTCGGCTTGTTTTATGCAATGGGAGTGGCTCTGATAATGGAAGGGGTTCTAAGCGCCTGTTATCACGTTTGCCCCAATCATTCAAACTTTCAATTTGATACATGTTTCATGTATGTTAATGCGATGCTATTGATGCTCAAAATCTACCAAACCCGTCATCCGGATATTAATGCGAGCGCGTAAGAAGGTTTACACTTGTAAATTTTTTTTAAGTAAACATGTTTTAACTGTTACTTGTGGTGTGTCGTGTCTGTTTAGGTACATGTCATTTGCTGCATTAGCCGTTGTAGTCCTCTTGGGGGTTGTAGGCGTGTTAGCAGGAAACATTTACTTCTGGATTTTTTTTACAATACTTCACGTGCTCGTGTGTTTGTACCTTTCAGTAACAATATACTACCTTGGACGGTGGAGGCTTGGTTAGTTATATAAACTCAAAATTCCTTGATTTGATTTAATTAAATTTAAATTTTTGTGTCTTAGACTGTGGAATATTCAAAAGAATATACAACACTTGGAAGAATGACTGTATCGCCAGTCCATTGCTTTGCTTGAAACCTCTTTATATTGATCGACTGATTTTGCTCATAATTGTCAATCTTGCCAATTGGACAATTGCTGGATGGGGAATCTACAAAATGTCCCATGATTTCGCTTCTCATTTGCTCCTCATATTCATGGGAAATCTGTTTCTTTATTCTAATTTCTACATTATAATGAAGGTAAAGTTAGAGACTTTCGTAGAAGATGGAATCATGTTGAATAACTTTGCTAATTTAATTAATTGATCCCTGCAGGTGACCCACAGAGAGAAGATTATGTTCCAGCCATTAGTTTACATATTCTTGTCGGTCGTATTTTGGTGTTTATCCATGTATGTCTTTGTTCATCGCTCAACTTCTTGGCAATTGACTCCAGCGGAGTCCAGAACATTCAATAGAGAATGCTTCCTCCTGAGGTTCTACGACACACACGACGTGTGGCACTTTTTATCCGCTGCGAGTATGTTCTTCTCATTCATGGTAAGGAATTGTTTCAAACATATATTTAAGCTATTCAAATTTTGTAGCATAAAAAATTTCTCGTCTAATATATTTTCAGATTCTATTAACTCTGGATGACGATCTTATCTACACGCCCCGGACGAAGATACCGGTATTTTGAAAAAAAAACTCTAAGTGAATACCTAATTAATTTATTAATCATCTGTGATAGTTACTTTTCAAGGAGTTATTTTTCGAGGTCAGTGCAATGTTTTCGATAGCAACTTGGTTATCATTTTGTACTGAATGAGGAAGCCTTGAGTTTAAACTTTTCGATATTATGTACTATTTATCCGATTTACTAATGCAGTTAAAATCAATCATGACCCGAATTCATGAAGAAGTCAAACGTTGTATAACTACTTTGTTATTTACTGTGTAACATTTATTATTATTATAGAACAGTATTTCTCGGTAATAAAAGAATGCATTTTCTCATTAAAATAATAATTGATAGTTTAAATTTCATTGATAATTATATGAGGCAATGATTTACAAGAGAAGAATTTCTGCTAGGACTATGAATAGCAGTTTAAAAATCAATACCTGGACTTTTTACTGCACTAATAAGAATTTTGAATAGGTTGTCAGTGTGTTTCATCTCTTTCTTTTGCATAGCTGTCTCCCATTCCATTAAAGACTCCTCGGTTTCTCTACTTTGATCATGTAACATAGTTGTCAGTTTAGTGGCTAGGAGGTCAAAGGTGACTGCACAAGGGTCATCGGACGACCCAATCATTTCCCGGATTCTCTGCATGTCATTGGCGCTGTGTTCTAAAATAAACAATCCACATTGCTTAGATGTAATATATACATATAGGTTATAGTATTTTATTTTAAGTACCAACCTCGGTCTATGTTGAAGCTACTTTGCCGGGTACTAGATGATTTAGAGCCCTCGTCAGATGGCTTAGATTTGATAGCGTCCACTAAATTTCTAAGCATTAATTCTTCCCGTTTTTGTTCTTCTTCTCGTCTCTTCTCTTCCCATTTCATGAACCTATCCTCAGAAGCCTTCATCTCATCGATCAGAGAATTTGTTGTCTTTATAAGAATTCGTTCAACAGTCTCAGCCATCTTGTCACTGATTAGATTTAGCTTTCGGCGTTTCTGAGAAATCTCTGATGCCTTCAATTTTCGCTTACTTTTCTCTGCGTTCGTATAAGTATCGACATAAGAAACACAATTAGAGGAAGAAGCGCCGTCGGAAGCGTTGTTTACGGTTACTATCGGTTGAAATTTTTTACTATGTACGTGCTGATTTGGCATGTCGGAAGTGGTATTCGTGGTTGTAATCACAATCAATGGTGCGCCGTTTGATCCTTCCATCGTTACTCCTTGTATTGTCCCATCATTTTCTTGTTGGTCTCGCCTTTGGGTCTGGTCGTGGAGGGATTCTTCGCCAACTATGGATTCCACTTCTGTTACATATTCATGAGGAATCATGTTTTCTCCTTCTATTTCAATTGGAAGCTGGGACCCTTTCATGTTCTGGAAGTCCACGCTCGACATCAACTCTAAATGTAAATACGTCCAAATTTAAATCTACACTCGTGTTTTCAGAAATATAATAAATATAAATTAAGCTTACCGAATTCGATATGAACCGACTGATTATGATCAGTAACTTCAACTTGGTCATTCGTCGTATCATTTTCAGACACTATTCTCATCTTTTCATCTTGACTTTCTGAGCTCAAGGAGTCTTCACCTTTACTTGTACAACTCCCAACCTCTTCATCTTCTTGTGCTCCATGTGGTCGAAGACAATTTTCCATGACTGTATAAAACTTGAAAGGGATTCCCTGCTCCTTAGCCCTCTTGTACTCTCCTTTCAAATTCTTGATTTTCGACTGACATTCGCCCCAAGTTCGCTCCACTCCAAGTTTTTTCAGTTCTTGGGACATTTGGGCAAACACGTCCTGCTTCTTCCTGGACATGACGTTATATAGGTAAAACAAGCCATGTGTCCAAAAATCCTAGCCCATTTAAATAATAAACAATAACATACAATGATTACCTCTGACTGAGAAATCCATGATAAATACTAGGCTGATTCCAAACATGGAAAAGCTTATGAACTTCATCCTCCGTCCAGGTTGGGCCTCTGTGTCTACATAGAAATGTTCAAGTTATAATAAATCGTTTGTTAGTATTTCAATAATGGATATAAACTAACCGGGTTGGCTTCTTATGAACATAAATAATCTGCTCATGGCTGTGTTCCATGACTTCTTTGTCTTCCTGAAGGCTTTCTCCAACTTTCACTGAAATGAAATTAGTAAATAGATTGAAAAAAATTAAGCCTACTTTTCACGATCGGATTAAAGTGGGATGATACCACAGCTGAGTTCTCTCAGTCTGCGTTCAGCTTCCCGTGCATACTTCACGCCAGCTTAGCAAATCCAGATAGGGCCGTAGGAAGAGTTTTAATACTTCAAAAGTAAACCAAAACCAACGGTCCAATTTTTTTTGCGAACATCGGATAACTATTTTGGCCAAAATTTGTTATTTTGAAATTATAAAGTGCTCAAACGATTGGGATTTGCAAGGAAATTTAGGTGTCAGATTTTATTTTGCTGTTTTACTCACTACTACTACTGAGGAGAGGATTAATCAGAGTCAGCATGGGCTCTGTGGCGGGTGAGTGAAAGTCGGCAGTTTAAACTATATAAATAATTCACTATACGAATTTTTGTACTTGACTTGAAAAACTTGAAAAAAACCTATTAATAAATTAGTTAGGGATCTGTCTTTTTTTCGAGTTTTGTGGCAAGTTGCCATAATTGTCTCCAAGTCTTGTCTGGGTAGTCATCATAAAATCTAAAAAATTTATGTCCGCGTGACAGCCATTTGAAAAATCTGCCTGCCCCTGCAAGTCAACAAGTACTGCAGTTGAAGTTGGACAAACTGCAGTGGAAACTGGAATAAGAGTACAAGACTGGACGACCGGACATCGAGCTGCAATTAAATAATGTAATCAATTTAAAATTAATAAATCTGCTTATTGCCATTGCTCTTTTTAAATTAAATATTGTTACAATTTACAAATTAAGATGTTAAAGTTGATTGATCGATTTTGGGTTTAATTTAAGTCATCTATATTTATATTTAGCAGCTTCCCCGAATAATAAAATAATTTGCATGCATATAATCGCACCTAATAAAAAAATCGCAAACCCTCAATTTAAAATAAAATGGCCCATATTTATTTAAATTATCAAAAAATCAAAAAATCAAACAAAGATAATTAATCAAACAAATTAGTTGTTAATAATTAACCCATCAAAAATAATGCCATCGTTGATTTTTTGGGACGACCTTCGCCACTTTTCTGTCCGATTGGAACAGTTTTAGCTTCTGTACAGACATCAAATAACGATTTAAAAACCTACCATGTGCTTGCATATGTACTGTTTCAAGAAAACTGGACAGGTTGATGATTTCCAATCGCTAAGATAGAATTTGAGAAGCCAAAGCCGGGTTAAGGTAAGAAATGTAGGTGTCAACAGTCTTCCATGACTTTCGATCAGTCAAGCGTAGATATTTGTTGATGACAGTTGATGTATTTAATTTAATTTAGTCTCTTTAATTTTTGATTGATTTGATGGCTTCAGAACACAGAAAGTATGTGGTCAAGTCAAAGACTTTTCAATTGTTTTTTTTATTTCTAACAGAAAATGAATATGAATCCATCAGCCGCTGCCGGATCGGTAGACCCGTCATTGTCGAATGTGCCAATGTCACTCACTGCACTTAAGGAGAAAGTATCGGAATGGACTACCAAGTTGAAAGCAGCCGGGGCTCGAATTTCAATCCCAGGACCGGATAGCGAGCCTTTTAAAAATGTCTATAGTGCTGTTGAAGACATCATTGTGTTACAAGAGGAAGTTGAAGATCTTTATTATTCCCCAAACGTTTCTTCAGATCTAGTTTTAAAATTTTGGGTCCGTTTTGCCAGAATTCATATCCTATCTTCCCTAGCCAAGTGGAATGAGATTTGCGAAGAACTATCAGGGGCTGAAAAGCATCATGTGCAGTTGAGTATCACAATTTTAACAATTTTGTGAAACCCTAGGTTGAATAAATAATAAATATAATAATAACCGTCGGTTTGGATGGTTTTCCAGATGTCTGGATCTCATTGAAGAAGAAATTAAGAATGAACCGCAGCCAGAGGAATTGATTGCCGATTTACAAGTCACTGAATCAAATTCATCAGAAATTAATTCGTTGAACAGAGGGAAAGAAAGGGTGAAGTACATGTACATATATGAACTCACCCGATATGCAATTTTATGCTCGGAAAGGGATAATCAAGAAAAGGCTCTGACATTTCTGCTCCGAGCAGAATCTTTTTATCATGACAGCAATGTCAAGGAGAGTTTGAGACCTCTTGAACCCGGCTCTATATTGGAAATGCTGGATTCTTTAAACGCAGAGTCTTCTAAAGATATGTTTACCTATGTCCTGTTTTATTTAGGACAGGTGAATTTTATAATGTTAATAGCTAATTTTAACAGGGGCTTGTTCGCTTTCATTTAATAAAGTTGTAATTATCTTTTTCCAGGCTTACAAAATCAAAGGAGGGAAAGAACGAGCTATTCTATATTTACACATGGTCCTCCGAAGGCAACTTGAGAAGGGAGACTATAATAACATAACTTGGGGCTCGGACTCCTCCAGAATGGCTGCAGTACTTATGGTCAATGCTCAAGCATTTGAAACTGCAAGAAATATTTTAGTCGCCGCGACGGCTGTAATGAACAAAACTCCTGAAGAAGAAAAGTCGTCGGATCATTTTAAACAAAACTGGGCCGACCTTGGGAGAACCTGGGCCAAATTTGGTTTACAACTGCTCGAAACATCTTGTGACAGACTTAAAGATTTAGAGGAGCAAACCAGAACGCCTGTCAAGTTTGAGAACAAGATGGTATTCACCAAATATGAGAAATTAAGCTTGGAAATTGATCCGGATCAAATCGAGTTTGATACCCTACTTCTCATTCGGTCTCTTAAATTCCCTACATTAGATATCAGCGAGGCAGATGAAAATGAGGTAAAATCAATAAATCAAAGTTCATAAGTTAAAAATGAATTGACGATTTGATTGAAACTCAATTCATTTCAGATGAAAGGTCGCTTTGTCCGGGATTTTGACGAAGCTCGATCAGTTTTTCTACCTGCACAACGGTGGATAACCGTTGCAAAGGAATACTATAATTTGGACGAGTTTGCAGGAGACTATTTAGATTTGATGACTGATTATGCCAGCTTTTTTAAGCAGTTAGCTTTTTTTGAACCCAGCATAGAGCGACGAGTTAAAATGCACAAACGACGAATTTCTCTCCTCGAAGACCTGCTAGCAGCTTTAAATCCGAAAATCTACTCAGACGTGTTTCATTACCTCCTCAGGGACTTGGCTGAGACATATGAAACTGTGTACAAACTCAAGGTAACATTTGAAGAAATTTAGCTTACATTGTTAAAAATCTGCATTCTATTTCGAAAATGTCTACGAACGATTTTTGTCTTAAAGGTTGACGAATGCAAAGACAGAGGGAAATCTCTGAAACCTAAAGATAAAAAACTAGTCCAGTGGCTTACTGACGCAGTTGGGGCACATAAAAGAAATTTAGATGTATTTGGATTTGATATGTAAGTAATATCCTTCGGAATCGAATTTTAATCAAGATGCTAATTTTCTCATGCCCTCTTCATACTTCATTAGGAACAAGCCGAGCAAAGACTTTCCATCAGAACATGAAAAAATTTTGCTAGCATGCATTTTGTCTAATGCTCGGATTCTTGGCAGTATATGTCACGATCACCCCCTTCATCCCGATGCCGTATCTTTGGGAGAGAGTAGTAAATGTTATTACACGGTAATTTAATTTTAAAAAAAATTCTCTCATAATTAAACAATCGCTCAACTTCATATCAAATATTACTTTTCAGTACTTCATGGAATATCTTGACAGACGAGCAGAGCTGAAAAGAGAATTTAAAGTTCTTTACGACGGTAGTGAAGACATGCCAGAACTATTAGACAGTCAAATCCGTAAGATTAAACATCACCAAAGAATGCGACGCGTTGTAGAATCCGAGACACCCCCCGAACCTTAAGATCCAAAGCTACCTTGGCCTCACTTCAGTAACTGTGCCTCAATCTTACTTTACTGTTTCATCTCCTGTGATCCCTCTGTTTTGTATAAAATGATTAATAAAACGTCCATCATTAAGTTAGTAAACCTCTTTGTATTTCCATGCCAGAGAAGCGGCAAAAAATTGCGTACTCAGCCGTTGCATACTTATTTCAAGGTGCCTAAAGCTTTAAATTAAAATAGAATGTCATAAGGTCAAGTTTTTTCGAATAAGTTGATCCGAGTTTTTTTCTTGTCCTGTGGGTTTGTTTGCTATGTTCCTCCATCTACAAGAACCGTTGATGTTTGTGGAGGGGGAGAACTGCGAGGCTGACATCTGAGTCCTTCGGGCTTCAACCAAGAGAGGCAACCACATCTCTGCATAGACCCTGCCTGCATCAGCATCAGTCGCTGTATCATTCACATCTCTGATACACAAGTTGAGGAGATTTTTTTATAGTATAGGCTATCTCTTATTTATATAGAAAAAAATAACATTGGAGCACTTTTTCTATAGTTGTCTTAGCTGTGTGAGTAAGTACGTGAGTGTCTCTCCGACTGCCAAAGGATGAGTAAAATCCTTTATCTTTTTAAATTAAATACAAACAATAATAACATCAAAGTAATTATTAATTCATCTCTCTCAAGCTACTGAGCTTCTCTAAGAAAGACAAAGAAACTACTAACGGATATGATTAAATAAGAAGTCTCGAAAACGTAAAAGAGGGCTTGGACTTTGGAGGTCCTTTTTCCCAGCTTTTATATTTTCTGTTTACAAATAATTGAATTATTAGGAAAACAAATAAATAAAAGGTCTTTCGGTTCTTTGTGCCAATTTGGAATCACAAAGCGCAGAGAGGTCAAGTCCTTTGATTTAGACGGTGGTACTACTAAAAGTGAATGTTGGATGTTATCGGTCAGTCAGTAGTTAATGATAAGCCCGGCTTATCATTTATCAGTGGAGGGTCGGGAGTTCTGGAGTTGCTGGAAAACTTCAGTGGACGAGGTAATTCATCGTTTAGGTTAAATGTTAAGTAATTTCAGTTATCATTTGTTATTATGTTGTATGTACACATTTCTGTTTGATATTGATATGTCGCACTTCCGTAGCTTTAATTATCGTTCCGCATTGAGTTAAAAATTTAAAAAGCCTTTTATCTTTGTCGTTGATAGATCAACTGACCGAAAATGTCTTCAATGGGCATTGGAGAAGCTCATCGACTTTCGAAATCGACAGTGTTGTAATCCAGTGTGACAACTGTGAACTGTCAAGGTGCAAGGACGAAGGACGATCGCAAAATAAAATTTTATCAAGAAGAGGATTACAGCTGAAGATTTATTAACTACACACGACCATTCAATTTGCTCAGTGCTTGTGATTTTTGACTAATTGAGAGTCGCAAGAAAACTGACATCAGTTGACCCCTATCGTGTTATTATACGACGAATACATGTGTTATAATAAACCCTCTACTTGATTTATGGGTTGGAACTTAACAACTTTTTAAAGAGATACCGAGTTGGTACGTGTGCATTCAAGTCGTGCGTTTTTAGATTTTTATGTACAATTTTGTATTCTACCCAACCAAACAAACGGCCGGATTCAAAATAAAATCGAAACATTGCATGTCAACTTTAATTTCGACCAGTTGAATCAAAAATTTATACCATAGTTTTCAACACAAGATTTAGTGTTGGTGGCTGGGGGTTTTGGTTTTATTACATTACTCATCCCAAGATGATGATGATTCATTTCATTTTGAGGAGGATATGTCCATTTATTGTTGAATGTTGACTGACCGTTCTACAAAGGACCCAACCCAACTCACCTCGTATCATATCAGCCCCCTATCCAACAGGGTCACTAAGGACCCAAGGGACTAGGATACTTTAAGGTCAGTGAAAGTTGTCATTGTTATTGTTTGATTGTTACAGATTTTTCACATTTTCACTTGGAAAAAATTGTGTGCGTGTGCATTATGCACTAAAGTCGCAATATTTTATGTTTGAATGCTTTTGCTTTAGAGATTGACGGGCATTATCGGATTATTCTACTCCCTATATTATTGCCAAAATTATCCAATTACAATAGTCGCGGGAATTACTGTCCTGAAAGTGTCTGGAACTAATTGACCTGTCATGTGTGAAGCTCTATTTTAAATGACATCGGCAAATAAGTCCGAGATTATTCCGATGAAGATAATAAATACTTTAAATACTAACTAAAGCTGTGAAGCATTATAAAATATAAATAAACAAGCAAACCACCAGTAGCAATAATAACTAACCTAACCAAAACTAAACCACAACGAGTCCATCAGTCCATACTCCATGAATACATTATCCGAATCAAAATATAAATATTGTAATCACAATTTGTTTTATACAATATAATAGACATTCGTCATACCTCAAAAGCCTTGACTGTTGACTGCCTCACTCTAGGCGTGTCAAATTAGCATTTCAATAAGCATTTGTAAATCGTAATGAGGAAATCAATGGAAATGTAGGTAAAACCAGAGATAGAACTAAAAGGTATTAGCGGTGAATCGATTCTCACCACATCCAAAGACGAATGGTTTCCGCTTTTATATCGCGGCAATAGATCAATCGAAGACAAAAGTATTTGGATTAGATATCCCATTTCATTAATGGAACATAGGGAATTGCAAGTTCATTAGTGGAAATATAAGGAAGATTAGCCTGAGGACAAGAAGGAACAATTAAAATCCTTTGTAGTTATAAATTGTAATGAGTATCTATACTTAATGCGTAAGGTAATACACAATTTCAGTGGGTTATCTGCACTAACTATTTACCATCTCTCGATCTTTTCCTAAAAGTGCAAGGGACAAGATTTTAAGTGAGATATGTTGGTTTGGTAGTATAATAAAATCTTTATGATTTATACTATAGCATGCAGTGCCACATCCTTATGCATTATAGACTCTTATCGAAAAGAAAGATAAGCCCCAGGAATTAAAGCTGAACAAAGAAACTGATTCAATTATTGCTAATGCACTTGTAAGCTATAATAAGGAATCTCAATGATTCGCACTAAACATTGGTAGAAACTAAATTAATAGCTCTCTCTGGCATTTATAGTCCATTAAGATTGTAATCAGTATCAGACAGAGTATTAAACTACATTGCATTCACTATTGACCTTCAGAGAGCTGTAACTAGCACTTAATTCTTATATAATTGACATTCACACATACATACAAAGTTGACGTCCTAGAATGGAGCACGGGGCTGTATGCATTTAGTTATTATGGAGAGTTAGTGTTTATCGAATTCCCAGCTACTTAAAAGTTAAAACTTAAAAGCGTTATTAACGTAGCCTATTTATTTATGTGAGTTATGTCAACATTATAATTTAATGACCCTGTGTGTCAATGTGTGAAGGTAAGAGGATAATGTTTTTATAATATATATAGTTAGTTTTAGTTAGATAGAAAATAACCGACAAGGGGAAGGCTATATATCTACCATTTTATTGCACATAATTTTATATCCCGTAACTTATTTAAGTAAACTAAGTAACTGACTCAGAAATTACTAATTATTTGTCACTAACTTATAATGTCACGTAGGGAAGAAAATCAGTCCCAGCCTTTGCCTTTGATTTACATTTTGCAGATATCAGACATAACGTAAAGACGTATCGAACTAATAGAACGAACAAGGAAGCTGATGGAGTCAACAAGTTTTGTTATCTTTTTGGCATTACGTCCCTCTCTGACTTTTTAATGACGAAATGGCTACAGGGGAATCACGATTTGTCAACAACCCATTTTATTTATCTTTGCTTATCATCGTTATGAGTTTTAGAACTCAGTTAGTCGGTGTCTATCCTGTTTTTCTGAGTAAGTTTTTTTTTCAGAGAGATATTTGAGTACACAGTAACCACAGTACTAACGACTTCACTGTACTTCACAGAAGGAAGTTTGAGACGACAAGAATACAACACGAATAACACAATCCAATGTTAAGTATAGCAAATCCCCTTTTGCCGTTTCCGTGTTTATTCTATAAATAATCCCTTTAGCATCTCCGTAAACAAAGGAATTTCTCATTGTAGAGAAGGGGTATATACTAATTCCGTGCACTCTAGCTAGGCTGGCCTGGTTTAGCTTTAGTTTTTGTCAATTTAAGGGGTTGATAATGGTATGGTAATGAAAATCAGTTGGGCCGAATTGAACTGGAGATAGTAGTATTTAACTATTTAACCTCAGCAATATACGTATAATCTATAGTCTCCGTTGTATCTGTATCTGTAATTACAAGTTCATTTGCCTCAAAAGAGTCAATAGTAAATATACGGCATCTGGGAATGGAAACTACGAGAGGAATGATGATAACCGGCTGGTTGAAAAAGGATTTAGAAATTCAGTGGTCCGATAAGCTACAGTAGCGCATAGCAATTGACTAAGCTCAGTCTTTCAGACTTGTATAAATTATAGGCTTAGAACAGTTGTTAATTTCTAAGTAGTTTGCAATCCCAATGGAATAGCTACATAATTTTGTTAGGAAAAAAAATAGTGAAAAGTTCTATAGAGAATTTTTAGTAGTTTGTATAAATATTGATGCCACTATAAAATGCTAATGCTACTTCATACCGGACTGAAGAAGGTGAGATTATACGTCCTAGTAACCCTCTCTATACTCTATACCTGATAAGTCAAGTATGAAACCGTAAAAGATTCTGCTCGAGGATGCATGTAGTAAGAAAAAAGGCTGAGTTCGGTTCTGAAATTAGGTTCTCAGAGATTTGATGAGTTTGACCCAGAGGAGTTTAAATAAATAAATGGGTTAAGTATGGAGATAAGTTGTCCTCTAGTAGCAGACTAAATATTAGTTGGTCATAATGTACAGGGGATGTTTGAATTAATAATCGTTTGACATGTTGGTCAGAGAGCGGGTGGGAAGCGTCGTGATCCTCTCATGAAGGATGAGATAAGATGTAATGAGCCTTAATAGAGTTGAAGGGGAGAGAAGTAACAGGATCCATTTGTCCTTGATTTTGATTGGGTTCATCATCGCTTAGCTTTTTTACTAATACAGCAAATTAATGCAAATGAACTGACTTTTCGGCTGTCAATTATTGACAGTTTGTATTAGATCATTAGATCATATATTATTGGGACTGACTACTGGTAGTGTTTATGAATTCTGGTGGCCGGCTGGGGTTTGTAGTTTGATCCTGGCATCCTGGTATTTATTTATGCATGCGAGTTTAGATAATTTATATGGAGGAATGCGTATCTATTAGTTAGAAATGTTAGGACAAGCTACTTGTGTAACAAATCGTATCTTGTTTTTCAGTTTATATTTTTTAAATTGGTCAAAGAACTGCTAATTGAGCAAGATTTCGATATGTTTTGGTTGGTGTTATAGGCTGCTAAGTTAGGTTCCAAATAGAAAACACATTAAAAGGAGAAGGACTTATTAGTTAGTAGCTAGTATGTATGTATGTATTTGCTATTATAGTACATGGACAGTAGTTAGCAATTTGTTTTCATGTGTAAAATGTAAACAGAAACGCATAGTAATAAAACCCGAAATGGTTCGAATTCCAGAAACATACTCGGTCGGCTAAACTCTCTAAAATGGCTTGTCTCTTTAAATCGTTTGTCTTTTATTGTATGGAATAGTTTTAAAAATAATGACGTGTCAGTTGAATGGAATAAATAACATAATTGGATATGGAATTAGAATTATATATTGTAGTTGTTTGAGGTATGTGAAGATCACGAGAGACTGGAGAAGCTCGAGAATAATAAAATTGACATGGCTTCAGTTTCCCTTATTGATATCGGAGAAGGATTATTTATTCTTGACGGAATGTCTAATGATATTAGAGTCTAATTGATAGCCAACCTCCGTCGTGTATGCAGCCTAATTGAATATTATAAGATTTGACATGGTGTCAGTGAGCTTGAGTCCAGATTGTCATTTCACACTACTCAGCATCCATACAAATCCAACTGTCTCTAATAAAGGATATGCAGAATTTTTTTAGAAAGAAGAATGAAGAAGGCACGAGTGTAGAATAATTTTCATTTGATTGTAAGTCATCCTTCAGTAGTCAACTAGCCTTTGTTAATGGTTAACATTATTATTAACATTATTATTATTATCATTATATTATTATTGAGAATATTAACTTTTATTATAAGTGAAGGGCAGAAAAGGTATAAATCAAAATTCTCTCTGCACTAGCTGTCTATATATTCAGGGGTTGGTGAATGGAGTTTTGATTACTTTTCGTGTTACTTCCAATAAGTGGGTTCCTCGTTTTTAAATTGATGAAACTTTTCACCACCACCAATCCTTTGAGGCTCATCAAAGCAATAAATTAATAAGGTTTTCTATCTCTAGATAATGTATGGGATTCTGCTATATGAGATGTGTTTGTACATGCAATAAATAAGGCTTATAGATAGGGGATGAATTTAATTTTTGAAAATAAGATTTATCGTTGTGTTTGCATGCATATGAGATGTCGTTCAGTGAAAGGGGTAATCCATAAACCATAGGAGGCTACTTTTGTCAACTAATTTCTTGGCATTGTCATTGGCACTGAATCTCATTTAATTGTTGGATTGCAGTAGCCGGCTTTATCAATAAAGACTTAATTTTGAAAGGTTGAGACTGTCGCTTGACCTTTCCCAAAATTCCCAAAGACTTATGACCTCTACGAGTCATGAAAACTATACGTTTTAGTTTGAATGTTGAATAGAGTTTTATTTGGTAGGTCCCTTCCTCTCGATGTGGAAGAGTTAGCTGGCGTAGCTTATGCACAGAACCCTTCCGTCCGGATCTGTTTGAAAGAGAAGAAGAAAAGTTGTTGAGGAAGATTTGATTATTATTTGGTGGCCCACTTTCATCCCTGACTCAGTTTCTTAGTTTGGCTGCGGTCACTCTCTTTTACTCGTACATCACTGCAATTCACTGCATTGTGTATTATCATCGACGATCAACAACATCAACTATTATTTATCCCTCATCAAACTACAAGGTTCTACTCATTTAATTCAGCCGTTGTAATCTTCTCAGCTAAAAAGATGTATGTAACTAGCCTCGTTGGTTTGATCTGTAGGATTTTTTAACATTTCCTACACAAGTTGTTTTACATCAAGCCAAATTATGTTGCATGTACAGTTAGTACACTATAATATGTGGCTGGTCCGCTGGTTAGACTCAGGGCCTATAGCTTTGTAATCTCTTTTTGGACTTGATGAGATGATTTTAATTATTGTTGATGGGTATGGAAAGGGGAGGGGATTTTACTTGAAATCTTTGAAATTTGAAATAAGTTTCCCGTGTAACAAAGAGTATTGTAAAGGACTGTAATACTCTGAGTTACTGATCCTTGTACATAAAATAAAATGAAGTTAAGATGAACATGTAAAAGAGATAATCTTATTATTAAAGTAGTAGCATCAGACTTTCCTATCTCTTCAGACTTGAGCAGTCGTCACTCCACTTTTCTCACCTGCCTTTTGTCTCTACATTTCCATTCCACATGTTTCTAGCCTATAATCCACAACATTGGCATAGAACCGGTCACAAATCACAATACTCCAAAGGTGGAGAGATGAGAGACTGCAAAATGTGCTTAATCTCACTCTTGAGCCGATGTCTATGTTATTGTTTTTAATGTAGGGAAATAATGTTAATCATTATCATATATCTCGTCATCCGTGTAAACTCAATTCGTCTATTAATTATTTAGATAGCGAGGGGGGGGGGTTAGAAGTTGATTGACTCACACGGTTTTTGGTCGAGATTGAGATTATATTGAACAGTGTTGTTTAAACTATGAGAGGAGGAGATATTGTGTTCTTGTCAATCAGGCGTGTTAATTATTGAGAATTTCCTTCTCGCCTTTTCAGATCGAGGTTCTATCCAACTTGAAGCGACGAGGCATTGAATCGAATCATTTGTGACGGTGTGGTTGAGTTTTAGCTCTTTCTCGTAAGATTAGAGTTTTGGTTCGTAAAGCGTAGCAGATTGTATGTATTTTGGATTCGAAATCTCTGTGGGTTTGTCTCTTTTAGATACAGTTTGACTAGGCTGAACTCGAACTTAGTAATAATAAGAGATTAATCAAATATCTGTAGTTGTCTCTACATTTGTTTAGGGTACATATTTACAGGGTGTGAGTCTTCAAGTGCCTTTGGTGTGTGACGTGTTGTATTTAATGTTTACCTACCTGACGCTTCAGTTTTGGCTTGAGTGATGATGTGAGGATTTGAAAACGCGACTAGGATTTTTGGGATGTGAGAAGTGAGAGGTTGATACAAATTAAATATGAATTTCTAAGCCGAGAGGAGCCCAAGCCCATTTAGCACGATATTCTTGGATCTCATGAACTGCTCATGAATTCAAAATTCGTTGGGAATTTGCGATAATGGTAAAATTAATATTGGTGCTAAGCTAAGGATGGATTATTTGTGAGAACTTTTAAAAAGTAGAGCTTTTCTGACTTGGAACGAAGAGGTTTTGAAACATGAAACGTGTTAACATGATGGATTAGTTGTTGTTGAATAGTTTAAAATATCAGATGAATTGTATAGATTCGGGAAATGCCTTATATTGAGTTTTGTTTTGGTTCTTGTCTAAAGACATTGTTACGTGCGGATTGTTTACTTTGTGGAGACTATGTGGTTTATTTGGGAACTGTGCTCATTGTTGTTCGTTTCTGAGATAGTTTTCGTCTCATTGTTAGATTAGTGAGCTAACCTAAAAATACATTCAACCCTTGGATTGGGTAGCACGAGAAAAATTAGTGAGCCATGACAATTGCTCTGGATACTTCGTGTGAATCCCCAGCATCTGCCCCAACGTACGATTTAAAAACTTTTTTGAAACTCCATTACCATTACCATGCAGCATAGATTAGACTGTAAATAGGAAATTCTACTTACAAATAATTGTACAAACTGTTCAAACTTTACAAAAATGCTCTGTTCATGTATAAGATGTTAATTAGATATTTTCAAAATACCCAGCAATCGTTAACATTCGAGGGATTTCAATTTCAGTCCGTCATTCCTTAATGTTTATTTAATGTCCATACTCCATGTAGGGACTTCCTTGTTTTACTTGAACTCTAATTTGATTTTGATTTTTTTCTATTGCAGTTGGTTGGAGATGTCGGGGTCCATGGTTGAGGTTATCGGGCCATCCACAACACCGAGGATGGGAAGAAGGTCAATGGCACTGGCTGACATTGACCCTAAATATGTGTCTCAGGTAAACTAAAACTATCATATGAATAAATAATTGCAATTGATAGTATCAAAATCTCGGGGTTATCAAGTCTAGGATATGGTTCGTATAATTAATTTCAAAGTAACAGTGAATTTAGTAGTTAGTGTTATTCCAGTCTGTTGTTCGGGTATACAAATTTAGAGATAGGGTGTTTTATTACTTTTATGTGGCTGATGGAGTTTGTGTGTTAGCTAGTTTAGCTTCATTGCTGTTAAATTAAGAGTGAGAATTAGAAGGGAACGTGTAGTATGGTCTGATGAGATGATTAAATGAGTTTTGAGCGTGAGTCAAGTCAGTCAAGTTTAATTAGAGAAGATGAGCTTAATGATAATAAGGAATAGGGAGGATTCTGTGATGTGATAGTGATGGTAGTGTTGATGTGGTGATGATTGTAAGAGCTCGTAAATGGAAGAGTTATAATGGATGACAGAGAATAACTGTAAATTCTTGTCTGAATTTAGCTAACAAATTAAGAATTCACGATTTCCAGTTACTCCAAGTCTGTCATTTGTTGACTGTTTGTTGGGGAGGAAGGGATGGGTCGGTTTCAAAACTCGTTGTGCATGGAGTGTGGCTAATCGTTTGAAATTTTATCACCCACCCTGTGGGAATAGCTAAATTGTTACTTGTCGAGTTGTAATGTTTTAATGGGAGAAACCTACTTTTGGATAATAGACATTAACTCTGAGAAATGTGTTCGTTTAGAATTTGAAAGAGGGATTACTATGAAGGTGGATAGTGGATATGAAAGGATGGATTAGAATGTCGTGTAGGATAATTCGTGAAGTTAAGCTTCCGCTTTTCTGCAATTCATCATTTGCCCAAGTGACCACACCAAATCTATGAGAAGCCCGAAGTCAGCTATCTTTCTCTGCAGATGATGGATTTATTCAGGCGTTAAATAATAAATAATAACTATAGTGCTGGTGTGGTGTGGATGTTGAGGTACGGCCAGAATCCCATTGTTACCTGGCATGTCAGCATAATACTTTGGGAACTCGTCGTGGTCGTTATTATTAACCTTATTGTAATTTGTACTGCCCAGAAGAGTTGAACACAGCATTGAGGATGGAACATAATAGAATAGGAACGGAATTGTGTGTGGAAAGGTTGGGAGGTAGAAGATTTGTAAAATAAATATCTATGATTTCAATGAATGAGTGAACCCGTTAACTTTTGGGTGTTCAGTCAGTGCGTTTCTGCTTGACAAGACATTCAGTTCTTCGGACTCGTCATTAGTTTAGTTAGTAGGTCTGTTTGCATTTTTCCTAGTAAAAATGCTCTATTGGGGAATAGATATAAATGAATTTATACTAATTTGTGGGGGTAGATCGTGGCATCTGGTATTCGGACAAATTTATCTGACATCAGGCTCAGTATAGATATTATAGCATTTGCACCGAGTTTTGAAAAATAGAGAGGCGGCTTGGAGATAGGGCAGTGGGTAGTTGGTTAATAAGTGAGGAGAGGCAGGTACTCGAAATTTGTAATTGCATTTAAGATTAAAATTAACATGTTTTTCGTTTTTGAATTTCAGAGTGGAATTTGGGAAGCTTCTGAAGTGGAGACGTCTCGGGGAAGTATACGAATCCAGCATCTGACAGCCGTAGCCTCCGGATCCCGAGCTTCAAGTTCAAGTGGTTCATCCGCTTGCGGTGGTCCAACTGCCAATCCTAGGTTTCCTAAGTTAGAAGAATGTGCTCATTTCCACTATGACTGTGTGGAACTACCTTCACTTAAGGTATAATAATAAAATATGTGGCTTTTCATGAGAAAACAATCATACGAAACACGATTATTATATTTTTGTTGAAAGTTTGTGTGTGTAAAAATGTTCCTCCTAATTAAGAATAGTGCTGATTCAGCTCGTGCGGATACTTATATCTCAATCTACTCTTATCATTTAGTATCACGAAGTGTATTCAGTAATTAGTGGCAGTTGTTACAAAGCCGAGTGTTGAAAAGGGAGTATAAATTAGTATCTATAGTATATTATTATCATGATATCTCTGGCTACATGGATTGAATCAAGAAAGAATTTCACTTGCACTTCATGCATTATATTCATTTGCATAAATACCTATGCAACTCAAAGAGAGGTTGTAAATTGTAAACATTGAGAGAGATCAGCAGAATCTCAAGAGATCTCAACTCAGTACACACTGCAATCTCCCCTTTAATTGATAAACGTCCAAAAGTGTTTATGAAGCCGGAGGGAAGGAAATAATATGATTTGATGTATTTTACGATGTACATGAGTTGATAAGTAATATTTGGAGAAGTCAAGGTAGAATAAAGCTTTGTGCGTGTGAGGTTAGGGCTAAGGAGACTATTATTACGCATTGCGAAAAAATATGTGATTGTAATGGTTGGCGAATTTGTATGGATTTTTTCGTATTATTCTCGTTGTTCCAAGGAGTGGATACCTGTTTTCCTACCTAAGATTAAGATGAATGGTTCACCTGCTGATTATTCTGAATGAGACTCGTTGAAGCAGAAAAGTAGTCCTGCTGGTCTATCTATGTCTGCTTGGTTATTACAAATATTATGTTGATGGTAGCCTTGTACAATTTATCGAGTTGCATGCTCAAGTTCTAAGATCGCTGTTTTTACTTTCTTCTTCTACCGTTGAATTATCATGTATGACCACAAGACATAACGACGCGAGAAGCAACGTCTAATCCAATCCTAATGGCTCTGGGTGGGGCTCTAAATGTATTCTCCAATTAGGCTCGTAATACTCTCATACTACATCTTTCATGCTGGGTTTTATTCGAGCAATAAAAATCCATTATCTGACTAAAGTCTAGATGCTAGAGCTGAAAATTTCATTTCCATTTTTATGAAGTCGAAAAAGTAAAAGTTTCTCCTTAAAAATAACATCCCTACCGTTTTTTTGTTTTTTGTAGATACAAATTCGGGATGACCCGTCAAAGCCTATTAATGTCAGTGGGGATGAAAACGTGGAGAATTGTGCCTTTTCAATCGAGGTAAGTGTAAAAAGGGCATTTCATTGTTGGGATAATTGTTAATTGTTCGTGTAAAGGAGCTTCAAAATAGAATTAGATGTGTGTCTAGTGTGTGTGCGTGTAGTAATGAAAAGGGAGTTATGACTGTTTTGAGGTGTAATTGGAGAGATTCATGTTTCCCTATCCATGCTGTCAGATTGTTGTGGAGTTATATTAAAGAATTGGATTTTTTGGAAGCAGGAGTTCCCAACACGTGCTTAGTAGAGCCGTGGTGTTTGTCAGTGCATTTATGGGATTGTAATAATCCTTAATTGGGATATGAGAGGCTCTTCTTAGGCAAACAATAATTTTGTCCTTAAAGGGAATTAAATTGATGTCTTCTTAATCCCACTCTGTCCATTAAAGGAAAGGAATTGCCGTCTCTTCGTTCTGTACATCTTGGTCCTTTGTGTTGTCTTTATGTCCCTAGCACTTCTGCTCAACGAACCAATGACAATCAAAGGCCTCTCTTGAGTCTTGACAAGTTATAGTTAAAATAAGTCTTGGGATATCCTTTTCCTTCGTTCGATATGAAAGGGGAGAGAGATTTTTCATTTCAAAATCATGACTGAGGGACTTTTATGATCGTCATTGAATATTCGTAGATGCTGATGCTGGGATGACATGGAATTGGAAGTGATAATGGGGAACTGTCTGTTAAGTGATTGCGTTGATGATTATTTTTTAGGTGGTGAGCGGTGGGCAGTGTTGGGCCATACGGAGGACCCACGCGAATTTGTTCATGTTGGACGAGCAGTTGCATCGATGTGTTTGGGATCGGAGCTTTTCAATACTTGAAAAGGTGGAAGACACGTCCGAGGAACATGTGGGTGCTACATAGTTTGGATTCATTCATCATCTTGTTAATGCACACATACTTCCGTGTTTTCGACCCTCTCTATCTCTTTTCTGTATTGACTATTCCTTTTATTCTCTGTTGGCTGATAGACATTCCCTGTTTTTCTAATCCTCTCCTTTTACTCTCCAAATTTATTCCATCTGGGTTTCTTGCCGTGAGCATGAGACCTGGTAAGGCAATGGCATGGTGAGCTCGTTTCTTGTCCCATTATGTCCGGAAGTAACAGTTTGAGTAGTTACGCTGGCTCGTGACACGTCTTGTTGTGTGGTTTTGTAATTATCTTTTGTGAACCGATTTTAAACGTCAAAGTGTTATTTTGTTTGTGTAGAATGATTGTAAGGAGTTGGTAACCCGATATTTGGCCCGGTTGAGTGAGTTGCCTACGAATAAAATCACCTGTGGGACTGTTCTCAGTTGGTTAGAGGTGAGTTAGACGAAGAGATTAGTGAGGATTTATTTGGAATTATCAGTTGTAGAGATTATCAGTATGTTTGTTTGTGTGATAGTTGGACAATCGTGGGAGACATATAGTCTCTTCTGATGACTGTGCTATCAATACTCCTGCAGTAGCGGCTGCCTGCGCGGTTCGGAAGTATACTGCCCAAGCGGCTGATGAGATCTCATTTGAGGTATACGATTATTCAGTTTGTAATGGATATGTTAAATTAAACAAATTGTTCGTGTATCGTGAGAAAGTATATTGGTATGTTAATCTTCATTTCCATATCGCAGATTGGAGATATGATTTCAGTTATTGACATGCCTCCACCGGAAGAGAGCATTTGGTGGAGAGGGAAGCGTGGATTCCACGTGGGATTTTTCCCCAGAGATTATGTCCAGGTATTGATTTGAAAGTGAATTATAAATTGTCAAAAGTTGTGCAAGAGTTTAAAGGACAAAAATACATGTATTTCCAAAATGCAGGTGATCGGAGACAAAGTTCCAACTGGTCTGCCTAAAGTGTCATCAGTGAGAAGACTGCAAAGATTATCTGTAACTTCTACCTCGTCATCAGCTCCAGATAAGCCTGTTCTCCGGAAGCATGGAAAGCTTATTGCCTTTTTCAGGTGCGGTAGTTGAAAGTTTATTTGGATGAACAAATATAGTTTGGGTGTTAATTAAGTTGTTAACTATATGAAGTTTTCCGTTTTCAGGAGCTTTATACTTTCACGTCCATCACGACGGCGATTAAAGCAGTCAGGAATTTTAAGAGAACGAGTATTCAGCTGCGACTTAGCTGAGCATCTACTCAATACAGGAAATGAAAGTATGGGAGTTTTCTTACACTTAATTTGATATGGTTTTGTAAATTACAATGAAACTGTAATTAAATGGTTGTGGTACAATTTTTTTTCAGTTCCTGCTGTTTTGGATTGCTGTTCTGCGTTTATCGAAAAACATGGGATAGTTGATGGCGTTTATCGATTGTCAGGAATTACCTCTAATATTCAGAAATTAAGGTAAATGTGGTTTTATGCACACATGGAGCTTGAAGATAAAATACATGCGTTGAGTTGATCTGGCTTTATAAGTGGCATTATTAAAATTTTAGGAACGCGTTTGATGAAGACAAGGTTCCTAATTTGGAGGGTGACATTGCCATCAAACAGGATATTCATGCGGTTTCGTCGCTACTGAAGATGTACTTTCGTGAACTTCCTAATCCCCTTTGCACTTACCAACTGTATGAGAAGTTCGTTGCCGCAGCTAAAGCTTCCGATGAAGAACGGCTTTTTCAGATGCGAGGAGTCGTTCACGAGTTACCACCTCCACATTACAGGTATTACTTTATATTACTTTCTCAATTTGGTTTAAGAAAAGAGCTAACTCTGGGACTACTTGTTTGCAGAACTCTAGAGTATCTGATGAAGCATTTATACCGAGTTGCCCAAAGGAGCAGCGATACCGGAATGACCCCCAAAAATATGGCTATTGTGTGGGCCCCCAATCTAATTCGTTGCAAAGAACTGGAAGCTGGTACTGTAGCTGCCCTCAAGGTTACTTAATTTGATTTGCGTTTGCGTTTGCATTTGAAGTTAGAGTTTACTATAAAAATAATTAATGGGTTTATAGGGCATCGGAGTTCAAGCTGTTGTGACAGAATATCTTATTAGGCATGCAGATCTCATATTTAACGACAAGCTTCCTGCCAATTATCCCATCACAACTACAGTATTAAGTCACAAATCTTCTGGACCAGGAAGACCAAAGTCCCTTGCCATATCCTCCCCCATCCGATTAATGTCGTTAGAGGAAGCTCAAGATAAAGCCAAAGATGACAGAAAATTTATCGAGGTGGGAGGTGGACCATCGTCCTTGCCACCTCAGTATCACACGGTAATAGAGCTCCCAAGTAGAAGGGGTGGACTTAAAAGCAAAAGGTCTCCCATGGGATGGAAGCATTTTTTTTCTCGAAACAGGAGTTTCTCGAAACCTCAGAGAAAGATGTTTACCCCTGGTGACATAACTGTTATCGTAAGTTTTAATAATTTAATATTAACTGTCACTTATAGCTCTAATGACTAAATATTGGGTAAATGAAATTATACCATAGACGAGAAATATGCCAATGGCTGGTCCTCAAGGAATGCAGACCAACTGGGCAGGTCGCCTGAGGCCCGTCAAGAGTGTAGAATCTCTAGTCTCTTCCCCCATGTACAATACTCAGGATTCGTATACCGATCGGACTTGTAGTGGAGGGCGAGACCTAGACTCTGAATCTGTTATGGAGGAGATGGAAGCATCCTTGTCTAAGTCAAGTCCTGCTACTCCTGTCACAACTGACGTGCATGTTATGTTTCATCCCCCTCCTATAAATGGACTCGATCCGAGGTCCCTATTAAATTCAAAGACGCATAACAGGTATGCTCGCGTCAACAACTGTATCGTTTTAGAAGAAAGCTTCTTCTAAACTTTATTTCGGTGGTGTTGTTATTCCACAGATCAATATCGCATGATTCATACTTCGAGTTCGGTGAGTTCCGAAATGGGAACAACGTTTACATCGACGAGACGTTGGAAGAAGAAACAATGTCACAGTCATCCAAGCTCTCATTGGAAATGTCCAGTGGAGGGGATAGTAATTTGACTAGTCCGATTAAAGGTGGATGTATAGGCACAAATTGTCAAAGTACTCCTTTACGGGATACGTGCCGGTCTAAATCTGAGGAGAAAGATAACTATAAAAGTCCCGTGACACCGCCACCGAGTGCTGCTTCTTTATCGGTTCGAGTCAGTGATGGAATGTCCACGTCAAGTGAAGATTTGATTTCAAACGATCGTGGAAGTAAAGTCATTTACGGCTCCAGATCACCTTTACTAAGGCCAAGACCTCGACCTAGTAAATGGCGAGACTCAGAAGTACAAACTTCTAACGCAAAGTTATCAGATGTTGGCGTTTCTACCCAAGAGGACATGGAAAGTTTAATTTCTGAAAGCAAATCTATTGGCTCATTTACACGTGAACAAAACAATGTGTATACAGCCGTCAGCCCAGTTGTCCAATCTGACGAAATGAAGTACGAGTTGGATAAAAACTCAAGCTTTGATGAGAGTTCCGAGATGTCCACTCCAGAGGAAGATAATTCATGTGCAACCAATATCATTTACTCGCCATTAGTCAATGAAATTACCTCTATATCTTCGTCCGAAAAACTTACGACCAACTTTGGAAATCAGAATTCTGATGTAGTGAGCTTGTTCGTGTGTCCATTATATGAGGCTGGTATTACGGCATCAGATTTTCAAACGAGTGAAAGTTCATCCATCCCAAAGCCGATTTATCTAGAAGCTCAACCCGCTCCACCAAAATATGAAAACGTTAACTTATCCCATTCGAGGCCTCCTTCTATGGAGAAATCAATATCTCCAGCTCAGCAACTAGAAGTCTGTCACATTTATGAAAATCATAGGATTTATCAAAATGAACCCATAGCTCCGATGAGAAGAAAGGTTGCAAACGTGAAAGTAAATCCTGTAATTGAACGTGAAGAAGAGTTCAATATGAGCTCAGTAGCTATCGACGTTCAACAAGATGAGCTTTACGGAGGAGAGCATTACGAAAACATAAGTGAAACGGATTATAAAATTGAAAGGGGTCATTACGAAGGGAATATTTATGAAGACATTGATGATAGTGAAAGTGTTCAAGAAAGTAACCGGTATGAAACAATTGAGGTGTCTAGTCGAGATAAATCCCCTGGTGCTGCCACCGACAACCGAATAATTGGACAAATACAAAATGAAACAATGGAGGATGAGAATGAAACAACCTACGAAAGTGTGCGGTATCAAAAATTAGACGGTGAGCTTCTTCCTATAGCTAATCATTATTCCGAAATCGATGAAATTCCTAAAAGTCAACAGAAAGCTATGGATAAAGAAGTCAGCCCTGGGTCTAATGATTCAAGTCCTTCACACTCCAGGACTGACGAAATGATTACCTACTTAGAAGTACAAACCCCGTCCCTCAAACTCCGTAGTGACAGTATGGAAGACCAAGAGCAAAAGAGTGAAGCGCCGTCGTATGAATGCGTGTCCACGAATAATGAAAGTAGTTCAGGAACGATCGAAAGTCCAAATTCCAATAGCGAAGAGGGAGAGATTCGCCACATTGACAGTCCATTGATAGTTGAAAATCCCCTGTACTCTTTAGCAATGGGAGATCATGACACAGAAGCCAAAGATTTTGACAATAATATTTTAACTGATACTGAAAACGACAATGATGTCTCTATGAATGAGAGCTTAAGTGTCAGTATATCCTTGGAAGAACCTTGCCAGCAATCCAAACAAATATCTGTGAGCAATTTACCAGAAGGCTTCGCTCAGAAATCCCCACTCACAATTTCAAATAAAGAAACTAAAGAGCTGAAATTGCTTGGAAGGTGCAATAGTGCACCGCTTGCTGAGACACGGCATGATTTCATTGTCACGGATATAATTAGACAATGTGATGGTGGCGGTTCTAGCCTTGGTAACACTGAGGCTAGTGAAAGCGTTTCAGGGGCTCCAAATACTCAAGGATGTAATCGTGAAAGCTTCTCGGAGAAAATTATGCTTTGCAAGAGGTTCTCAGAACCATCACTTTTGTTCTCTAATAATCAAAATAAGACTGAAGATAGCAACGTAGAATCCAATGCAGCTTGGAAATTAGCGGACGCCAAACGTCTTGCCAATAGAAGGCAAAGTGTTAAAGAACTGTTATCCAAGTTTGAAAGCAAAGACGCCCCAGTTACAGCAAGTCCAAGTCCGGGTCCAGGACTTCCAAAGCCGAGCGGAAAATCTCCTCTGACAAGTAGAAATCAATCATTTGGTGGAAGTGGAAGATTTCAACACCATAGATTTTCCATGGGAGATATTCTAATGTCGCAGTCAATGTCTTCTGCTGAAGATTTGAATGAAATGAAAGCATCTTCCAAACTCATGGTTCGATCGGACACTTACCCCGAATTGAGGTCTGAAGGCTCGGCTTGTAAGGAAAACGTCCTTGTGGACATCGGTGGAGGTTCTCAATCTCTAGGGGATGGTAGCAGTCCTTTAGGTAATTTTTATTTTTATTGCTTTGAAATAGGATTAACTATTAGATATGGTAATACTATAAATTGAATTTGTATTTTTTAGTTGCTGAAAAAGTACAGCAGGCCCTTCGAGTAGCTATGAGTGCTGTTGATATGAACGATCCAAGTACAAGAGAGAGAATCGAAAAGTACAAAGAAGAAAGGCGAACTTTTTTACGACAGAAAATATGCTCAGAAATAAGTGGACAAAAATCCCCATCTTCTGATGGGAAGGAATCTCCGTCCCCTAAAAAATCCCCATGCAATGAGTCAGAGTCGTTCTCAATAGAAACTGTGTTTAGTAAAATCACTCAAACCACGGAAATCGGAAGTAAATTTTCAGAGTCTCCGCGGAAACGAGCTTTCTCCGAAGATGTTCCTCCTGCCTATGTAAACTCTACCAAGTCCATCAAGACCGAACCACTCAAACCATCAAATAACCAAACAGAATTATCAAATAAGGGGCTGGAAGGTCTAACTGCAGAGGAAATTAACGTAAAGGATAAGATTGCAATGTGGACAGTACAGAAAAAAGAGATGTCACGCTCCACACTGTCTTGTGCTGAAATTAAGGACAGTAGGCAATCCCCCACAGGAAATCGACCAACTGAGAAGGTTGTGAAGCCAATTTTACGGCGTGAGGTTACCACGAGTTCTATCGAAATTTCTAAATCTACGATATCCAGACTCGGGCGGACAGATAGTGGTAAAAAGATCAAAGACATGGCAGCTTTTTTCGAAGGCAAACAGTTCTAGTTTGATTATGAATTAGTTAGCTCTGAGCACTAAAACTCGAAGCTCATTTACCTTTTCATCCAACTTTTAACCATGGTGGAATGGGGTGGACGCAGATACACGACGTAGTTAGTGGTAGAGTGGTGACTTTACGTACGTACCTTTTTTTATCATGTAGTCATAAGTCAGCCTTTGTCTTACACAGTTAGACTTAAAGAGCCGTAAGCCAGTCAATTTGTTACAGAATTCCTGCACCTTCTACACGAAAATTATTGATGATGATAAGTAGGATAAGCTGTTACCTCTGGTCCTTTTTATTCGTAGAATGTTTTTATCAAAGATTAATCTTGCCTTTTGGCTATTTTTCGTGTGCCTTCATTAACGCCGAAGTAGAATCTACTCGAGCAGAACGTAAATATGCAACGAAGGTGTTTAGTAGGTTATGCAAGTAAGTCATCATCAGTATTGATTTAATGTAGTATTTCTCATGCAACAACTTTTATGAATTGTATTGTGTTATCATCTTCAGTAATGATTATTATATATGTTGGGAGGAATTAGGGCTGAATTTTTATCCGTTTAAACTGCGTTCCTAATGATAAGTTTTGTGTTGAGAACTTCAAGTATTACGTAACGCTCAGTGGATTTACTTTTAATTAACATTTAAAGATTTTACCCTTTTACTCTACATATTACTAATAAGCTAAATACTAAATAGTTAGGCTGAGACGCTGATTTTATTGCCAGCCCCTCAGCGGGCCATGTTGTGTATGAAATCGATGCCTAATGTAATTTAGAAGGGCCAGCCTTTTGTAGCGTATGCATTGCTGCCCTGGTAAAATGTAATTCTAATTAATTTAAGACAGCTAACGTGCCTCAACTGCTGTAAAAAAAAAAACATGATGATCGCTGCAAGGCTCAATCAGTGACCAGAGTATTTGGTTGTCAGCGTGTGCAGCTAGCTAATAAATATTTGTGCTACTAGAAATTATTAACACTGGCAGCTTTTTTGTGCTCCAGTATTTAATACGTTAGAACCTAGAACAATTGAAGAGCAGCTTTTATAGCATGCAACACTGGACACTGAAACATGTTCCAGTTGTTTCGTAGACTGAAACTCTGGGTTTTTTTATCAAAATATATGCAAATAGTTGGAAGGGTTGTACCAGCTTAAATTATAGAGCGCAAAAAAATGAGCAAAAAAAATCGGGGGAAAATGTCAAGTCGGTTTAATATAAAGTTAATCACTGCACTCAATCATATGCAAGTAAAAGATAAAAAGTAGGCTTCCTAACTTGTTTTGCAACTTCTAGTACTCAAATAATAATAACTTAATAATTATTTAATTGTCTTTACTATTGAAACACCTTTAAGCTGAATACCTTAGAAATGTTTCGTTTCGAACAATGCAAGTAAACTGAGAGATACGTGTGGAATGTCGGTGGTGTAATTAGCAGTCATAAAGAAGTTGTCTGCCTGTCCCAAACAAAGTCTTCTTTCCTGTATGATATTACATTTTACTATATAATTAATTTAAATACGGAACAATGTTTATTTGAGATTCATGGATTATCTAAGCTATAGTTATTAGTAGGTATATATTATCAACTACTTATGACGTATAATTTCGGAAACTATGTGTTCTGATTGGAACAAATGGGCTGTAAATTATATGCCGATTGTTTTTTATGTAAAAGGAATAAGAAGCGTTTGGTTTGTGGAATAATTAAGTAGTAGTTGTATTTATTTTAAAGCTTGTTGTCCATTAAATCTTAGGTCATTTTCTTACTAAAAATAGATAAGTTATACAAGCAAGGATCTATGATTTGCATAATAACGAGGTTTATAGTATTTGGTCCTAGTTGAAGCACTTTATTTATTATCTTTGATTCTTCAAGTGGCTAGATATCCTTTTAACAGCTAGTCATTTCTTCCGGTCAACTTGATCTTGTTGTAATTGGTGAAAAACCGTTTTCCATATTCGTACGTGGATATCATTATGGCACATGCCGGTGCAACTTTGATTATTCTTGGAACTAGACCAGTAAAAAGGCCATTTATACCGGCAGTGTTGTAAATCTTCATTAGGACTTCTCTTGACGTCGCAAGTTTCTTGCCTGATTGATAAAAATTGTAAATCAATCAAAAATGCATATTTCGTGATATTTCTTGTTTAGAAAATCTTACCTTTCACAGCAAAGTCCATGTCCCCCAACTCTATCTGCTTGTGAGTTTTAACAACGTCAAATGGCAGGGTGGCTGTCCCAGCAATCTATCCGTACAATCGTAACATAGTTTAAAAATACTTATTGTTTTGAGATATACAAGCAGGATACAGGCCCGTAACGGGCCACTTCTAATTCATTTGGCAGGGGCATTAAAACTAATTGTATAAAATAACCATCAACATCAAATGTGTTAGCACTAACATCAACCGGATCAACCCGAATTTTGCTTTGTTAATACACATGCTAAAGGTATAGAAAAAGACATTTTTTAGGCCAAAGGTCAATTTTTTAGACAGTATCATAATTCAATGTCTGGTACGGCAGCAGTGAACAGAGGTGTAAGGTTTGAGGAGGGGCAGTGGAGCGGAGCGGGTAAGTTGTAGTAGTGTAGTGTAGTGACTCTAGTGACCATAGACGGGCAAAATGGCTTGCCCCCAGCCCCCTGGAGGCTTTGGGGGATGGGGGATCTCAGTCAAAAGGGGGGTGGAGCTCTGGAGGCTCTTAGGCAAAAGGGGATGGGGGATCGGGGCTCTTAGTCAAAACGGGTTTTAGTTTTAGACCTCTGGAGAGGTCAAAATGTCAGATTCAAAAAGTTCTCCTTAAGGACCGCCTCCTGATATAGACGGTTCGAATGAGCTATTCAGAGTTGACCTGCGAGGTCGGGAAGTATGGGTCTATAGAATTACTACAGACAGACAGAGACACATTTAAGCACTTTTATAGAGAGGATGTTGGCAAATGATTCTTACTGATCCTGCTGTGGCACCCGCTAAAAAGCTAAATGTCAATGAAGGATCTTGCTGATGACTAAATATTTTTTTGATCCCCTCGTACGTGCCCCAGTAAATTGCTATAACATTACAAACTCTAAATGATTTGACTTGTAATTGAAATTGATGAGATGCGAGAGACCTACCAGAAAATGGCACATCTCTGCTGATGCTAGGTACGTATCCAAGCCAAAATCCTCTGATACCCTTAGCCTCATATAAAAGGGCACACGCTTTATGGAGTTCTAGGGATACACAAATAATAATAACGAATAAACTTCAAGCACCGAAGACATGTTCTACCATTTCAGGTGACACGGAATATAACAATTACATTGAGTTACATAAGAAACTTTCATAGGTTACCTCTATAAGTCAGTCGTTTTGATTGCATCTTCGTACGGATAAGTTCTAATGGGTTGACGATAGTGACAGCCCATAGCCTGGCAACACCTCCAGCCAACAGAGGAATTATGATAGGTTGCTCCGAAACTCCAGTTATTAATTTGTACTTATCAGAGAATAATACCCGAAGTTGTTCATAAGACACAAAGTATATGATTGTAGCTGGTACGGCCATAATAAGGGTTGGAGGAAGACCACTCCACAGGGACAGAGCTCCTTCATTTTTTACTATTTTATGAAATGCATCCTGAAAAATGTCAGTGTGAATTACAAATTGATACATAAATTAAAATCTAACTGAAACTACACATACTTCGTATAGTTTATAAAATTATAATACACAATTACACAAGCCATTCATGTAATAATAATCTTACTATTGTGGAAGTAAAGTGCCCGGGCCTCTTGACCCACGCATTGACCTGCCCATTAACGCAATGACAAACATGATCCATAAGTCCATTACAGTAAAGAAAACAGCGGTTTGACAGAAGGGCCTTTTGCTGGGACTGAAGTCTAATCTTTATAACATCTAATGGTGTAACTAATGTTTACAATAAAAATTCCAGATTAAACTTTCAATTGTTAGGTCCAACATATGACGTGATAGTTGTAATTCTAAGTATTTGCTAATTTTCATACCTAAGACAGAGGTCATAAGGGCTCCGGTACACGAAGAGAGCATTTGTTGAGCCGGAGTGATTCGAAAACGCTTCTCATCCTGTTCCATCTTAAGAGTAAGTCCTTTTCCGTTCTGTCAGCTTGGAGATTTACACTATAGTTGCTTAACTTGAAGATGGTTCTTACTTATCTTGGTGAATGATTTTGGATTTGATAACCTAGAAATCGTCCTAAATCGCCTTGCCCAAACACTAATCTAGATAAGTTAAAAAGAGACGTTAATGCCATACACCATACATTTATTACAAACGCCAATATAATTCGAAGTGTAAAATTCAATTCTACAATCACATTTATTATATATTTTCAGAATGTTACCCTGAAAGACTATAAAAAAGAACAAAAGCAACTTTTCCACAAGTGAATCTTCTTCAGTTCTTCACCAATCAATGATGTGTTATCATCGACGTATGGATACAGAGAGAGGGTAATGATGATAATTCTCAATGATCCGAATTCGGTGTAATAGTATGTTATGTTATGTAATCGGTGCGGGTTTATTTTATTTAGTTGGTTGAATCTGCTTACCGCTTCTTCCGAGCATGAGGACAGACGTAATAATAATATGGTATGGAGTTTTGCTCAATGTTCTTCCTTATGTTGATTATGTGACTTTGGTACTTCTTTTATGTACGTCAACTAAGAGATATCTCTGAAACCGCCGTCGGCTGCGCCACGCAGAAATTCGGCTAATTCGAAGAAAAAAGTTTAAAAACCTTTAAATATCATCCCAACTATCAAAATTGACAACGTAAAGCACCTTTAAGATAGACCAAAAAGCTTCTCATTGACTACACCCTATTTCCAAACTTCAAACTTTAAGGCAACTAACTATAATAAAACCTACTCCAAGCAGCTACGAAAGGCCCGTTCGTTTGTAGAAAACTTCTGATAATAAACTTCCCATTTTTAAACCCCTCTTAACAACCCATGATACTATGTAATCCAATTTTCTGCGTCAAAGAAACTCCCCTGTTTTGACCTCACGCCCTCCCCACCCCCGTAGTCAAATTTGTCCAATATTAAAAAAACTTCTCATGGTTTGTTGTACAAAAGTCATGATTTTAAGTCGATTTTCTAGTGAGCACCCTACGGTCAGCCCCATGCACTGGTCACCCTTTGATCGCAATCGATCCCTACTCGAAATTAACCATTACGTTCATTCAAATATCAAGTCGGTTATTTGTGGGGGTTCTGTAACAAAAAACCACGAGTCAATACTGATACAGTACCATTTATATTCCAATCTGGCACCCGAATCTCGGATCTGTAGATTTATTTTGATAAAACCCTTTATAATTGACCCTCGTTGGTCATTTATGCGATTGAAAAAATCCTGTCCTAGTACCATATCCTTATATTTTGAAATCAGGAACTTGCATACCAAATTTTAGGACTAAAGGTGCATGTTTAGAAAATCCCCTGACCCCCACAGGTAATTTATTTAGCAAATGAATTCCATTTTCGACAATAACACATCATATTATCTAAAGTATCTGTTTCGGTTTTGTCCCATATTATAGCTTATAGTATGTATTGTCCTGAAGAAAATCGACAACAAATTTTGAGACTCTAAGGAAATGCTCAAAGAAACCCCCCAGGGTCGATTCTCACGGGTCATCCTGTTATCTGATTTGTCTAATATTGAAGAAAGTTTCGTGGATTGTCAAAAATAATATTTATACAAAATTACAGGGCTGTAAATTAATTTTCTGGTGAACTCCCTACGGTCAGCCCCCACGGGTCACCCTTTTATCATAATCGACCCGAACTCACCTTTACTTTTATCCATAGATTAATTCTGTGAAGTTTGGAGATTCTGTGACTATTTTATAAAACCCCCTATGATTGACCCTTGCGGGTATTTTCTTTCATTGGAATTTTAAAAATATGTTGTAGTACCTTTTGTCGTGGAATCAGGTATATGCATACTAAATTTTAGAACTTTAGGTGCATGTTTAGAAAACCCCCTATGATTGACCCCCACGGGTCATTCAGTTGGTTAATAAATTCAATATTCAACTATTAGCATATAATATTATCTAACGTACCAGTTTGCAAAGTTTCGTAGCTTTAAACCTATGTTATAAGATACCCCCTACGGTTATTTGACCCCCACGGGTTAATCGTTTGACCGATATTGCCCATCAACAAACTCGATTCCTGATTTGGGCCAGCGGTGGTGTAAACCAAATTTCAGAATCCAAAGTCAATCCTATCGAGAGTTATCTCGAAGACGGACGGACGGACGGACATTGGTGATCATATAAGCCCTTACGAACGGGCTAAAAAGTAGATTAAAAACATTTATGAAATTGAAATATACACACAAATTATAGACATTATAAAAAAGACATGGAGAAAAGACTTTTTATCTTTTTTCAATGTCTTTACCATAGAGAAAAGAGCTTTTAAGCTGGCTTTTAAACTGGCTTTTAAAATGGCTTTTAAGCTGGCTTTTAAGCTGGCTTTTAAGCTTGCTTTTAAGCTTGCTTTTAAGCTGGCTTTTAAGCTGGCTTTTAAGCTGGCTTTTAAGCTGGCTTTTAAGCTGGCTTTTAAGCTGGCTTTTAAGCTGGCTTT
>JAQFYM010001262.1:0-36458 GCA_034694785.1 Agrenia bidenticulata | reverse complement strand
ACATAATCCTCGATTAATTATGTCATTAATAGATTCATGTCTAGATCTTCGTCCTCTGCTTTTTTTACAACATAATCAACATGTCAACATAATTTTACATCATAATCTATAACTTTTTATAAGCACCATGGCAACTTGGAGCAGAGGTTGTCAACAATTTTCCGGAAATCTTAGTTTAATTTCACTTCGTTCATAATCGTCAATTCGAAAACTTGTCATTCTCAATCCACTCGCTCCGTCACATTTTCTCTTTTTTTTTTAAATCAGTAAACCTTACGTGGAAATTTTTTGTACCATGAACTGCGTCAGGACTCCTACCTCCTTCAATGGCAATGTTGGTTCTTTGGCAACTCCAGAGCCTCATTACATTCCAGGGTAAGCTAATAGAATTCAAGAAATGTGTTGAAACTTTTTATTGATAGTTAAAGATGTTGAACTCTTAATAAATTTCACAGCTATTCTGGGTTCGTTCCCCAAGCCAAGTTTCGACCTGGAAACACATATGGCATGACCTCACATCGAGTCCTTATGGACCCCTGTATTCACATGAGCCCACGTTCTGTTTTGAACAACGTTCATCCAGAACATTGTACTGTAAGTTTTGTCTGAAAGGAAATTTATGAATCCCATCTCCTAAGCTTACACTTTGGATGTAATAACGAATTACATTATTAGGATGAGTTTGGACGGCCTGGTCTTGGAACGGATCCCTTCCTTTCATCCCAAATGGCTCTGGTCAACAGTCGTGTCAACAGTCTTGGACGGCAACAGTTCCAACCGAATATGACCCCTGGATACACCGGATTTGTACCTCGATTCCAAACCATCCTAGGCCACACCTATTCTCCAGCTTGCAACAGAGCCTTGGCTCGATTTGAGCAGGATCAATGGCGAGATAGACTTTTCACTAAGGTGTGTTTCCTGCCTAAAATTAAGTATGCATTATATTAAGCTTCTAAAATAATCCGTCTTTTTGATTCAGGAACTGGAGGCTTTGGACGGCTGGAGATTTTGTTACAAGACAAAGCCATGGGAGACTAATGAAGTTATTCGTCCTGCAAATGGAGATCTTCAAGAATTCGCTCGTCCATCTCCTGGCTCCCAAGTATCCGGCTGTGGATGTTCAGGTCGCTAGTTCTCGTATTGAATATAAATTGTTTTCACTGTTAGTAACATTAGCAGGAAACTTAAATGGTACTGCAATTCAGGAAATTCTACATAAGTAGCTTAACCAATCACTCCAAAGCTATATGAAACATAATTTATCTTATACCTCAGTCATCTGTCTCTACAATAAAGTAAACTTTGGCTGCAGGTAGTAATCAAGGCCGATTACGTATCCAAGTATTTTTATAATGTAGTCAGTTATCATATGTAAATGACATGACGCCATAGGTTTTAAAATCTGCTACATTGATGATACATAGGAACTCTCGCTGTAGAGTGCATACACTTTTTGTAAATTCTATAGATAAAATCTGTCCGCAAGGTAAGTTGCGAATATAAATGTATAAAACCTATGGCGTCTAAAAATTCATATCTGTAACAGTACTATCTTCTAAAATTGCAGGGGGCGGTGGATCTGGGTCAAGAAGTCCTATGGGCGCAGTAGTAGTGACTGGTGGAGGGAAGTCAGGACTCTCTGGACCGTCTTGTGGAAACTCTGAACCCTCTAGGATCTTGTCTTCAGGACGTTCTGTATGCGACTACGCCCAGCGACGTATGTGGGGAGTAGCTAATGACAGCATGATGCAGTCCACCTGCGGAGACATTCTTCCAAGGCTTAATTCTCATCGTCGATGCGAGTAAGATCCTGACATAGTACTTGCCGAATGACAAGACATTAAAAACATTTTTAAACATTTCGCAGCCCTCCAATTGAAAGACTCCAACAAGTGTATCGACATTGTGAAGGAATGACTCCAAGCTACACAGGCCATGTTCCCGGGGAACAGTTCCGGATCGGAGTTACCTATGGAACTGCAACAAGGAACCCCAAGAGGGTCATCGAGCCTTTAATGCACAAGCCCCTTTGTTTTCCCCTCAGAACTTAATTAGAGATTGGCATACCGCATCTTCAGCTAAATTCATAATTTTGTCACGGAGCGAGTGTCACAAGTCTAAATTTTTTATTCTTCAACCTACTGGCAAAATTATTATGATACTTAACATTTTAAGTTCATTTAGTATGCTCAAAAAATAAATAAATAAAATCCGTGTCGAATGTCGAAACGCTATTTGAATTTGCATATTGCTGTTAATCGTTTTATTCCATGGACTACTACTATTACTGTTAGTGCTATACAGATTTGTCTATTCAAAATTTTTGCAGAAATCGCAGCAACAAAAACTGACAACATGGGTCTACTTCTGTAGTTACGAAAAAATCGTTAGCCCTAAAAAAAATAAAATGTCACTTCCATACCTTCCCATTGAGAGGAGACTGTGCATTCATATAGGAAAATTGTACAGGCCGCCTGGAGTACCTGTGCATTTTAAAGGTTTTATATTGCCCAAGAACATGAGAGATGTTCAAAATCTATACATAGCTTGAAATTGTTGCTACACATGGAGTATAGGAAATGTAACATATCAAACTATAACGAGTATCTAGCACAATAGATGCAAATGTAAGCGATCGGAAACGGCCATAATGTATACAGGAGACATACGATGTGCTCATAGTAGTTGAATCTGAAAATAATACAATAGCTGATCGACTACGGGCGGATATGGTTGGACAATTAAATTACTGCACATTCAGTCCAGTACCAACTGGACCACCTTCCTTCATATTGTACAGAGATCTTTGTCCGATATGATCGAGCATTCGTTTGGTGTGGAAATCCATGCTTATGTATATGTATCACATCACCAATCTAATATGAATCCCATGTTTCAATCTAACTCTCGTATGCGGATAAAGGATGTAAAAAAGGGATGAACAAGCACAAATGTATGGAGCTTTGATATCAGTACTACCATCATAAAATAAAATATTGTAATTTACTCGTGATATAATAAATATAAACTAGGCATTTTTGAGATATTTCATGTCTGTGGATGCTGTTTATATGCATCAGTTGGTGAAGATATAGCAAAACCAAGAGGCAAATCGATGTGTAGATGAAGTACTGAAGTAGTTGTGTTTTGTAACTTAAACCACTCAGAACGTATCCAAGGTGTGTCAAAGTGTTTATCAGGGATCACAGGAAAAATTGCTATCCTTAACAGGTAACGACAATTAATTAATTATAGGTATAGATTTCAACTTAAATAGGTAAATTTCTTATGCTGTTGAATATTGTCATAAATTCCCTAAACGGGAAGCATGAATTAATTTGATATCTCATTAACTCATCCTTATATCTGGTTCCATGTTTCAAAAATCATCTTCTTGGAACGAGATAAATGCAATTCAAAATAGCTTTGGTATGAAACTCAATTAAAAATAAAAGTGTAGCGAAACTGGTTTAAGTAATTAAAAAAGAATTTAAATAAACTACTTGCACTGTCGGATGGTAAATATGGTAATTCTCCTTATGGTGTAATTACCACAATTTACACGTACTGTGGGTACCATATTGTATGTTTAAATAAATAAATAAATAAATGGTCGGATCCGAAAGTAAATCAAAGCTATTGTATCATACAATCATGGAATGTTTTTGAATTGGTTTTCCAAGCCCAACAATAACCGAGTCCATGTTTCTGCTTCTATGTAATTGTGAGTCTTGAAAGAGAATGAGATCTGCAGACCGAAACTTAGATTCACGCACCTGCATGTACCAGAAATCCTTGATCTTCTCGCCTGGTAAGGTGCGTAGATTGAAGTTATAGTACGGTTTCTTGAACCTGTCGAAAAAAAGTGTTTCGGTAGCTGCTGCTGGATCTAATTTCTCTTTTATAAGTCCTCTGTCATGTTTACACTCAATCATTTCATATCCGATATTACAGAATTTATGAATCATTTAACTTTATTTTATTTTTTATGAAAAACAGTACAATTACCCAAGTAATTACTTGAAAAGTGGTGAATGTACCTTAACTAAAAAATGGTATGTTTATGATTATCTGTATTTTGGAGTTATAAAATTACTTGTGACTAGGGAAAATACTTATAAATCTCAACTGTGTAAACTTTTTTCATTTAAGATTTGAAAATTGAGCAAATCAAAGTCTGTATAGGATCAGATCAATGCAATCAATTACCAATAAGCATGGGGGGGGGGGGAATCAATAATCTAAGCAACCCAGAAAATGTTGATGATTCTGATCCTTGATTCATTACCAGTTTCGGCGTAAGCTCCTTGAACTCTTAAAAAATTATCTAATGAGAACGAGTACATGAAATTACTCGTACAAATCAAACATTATTCAACTTATTGTTAGCCTGCACTCCATTTCAAGTATTGCAGAGGAGCACACACCTGACTTTTTAAGTTCAGTAGTTTTCAAAGGGCTCAAAAGACTCTTAAGAGTAAGGCTTATTGCATTTTTACAAATAAAATTGCAGAGCATGTAGTAAATCAGAACTTCTATTAATTGTAAGGCTTAGCTTACTACCAACTAAAACCAGCTTCTGAAATTTCGCCCCTTTTGTTTCTCGATTCTCAGCTCTTAAAATGTTTAGCCAAGCATATCTTCTTTAGGTATGATCACAACAATGCATATAAAGTACGGAGGATACAAAATAGTAACAACTAAAGAGGGTTCATCATTCGCTCAAAGAGTCTTCATAAGATAACACGCTTAACCGACAGCTCACGCTTATTCACAGAAATAGTAGGCTTGCTGAAGAGCACATAAAAAAAGCGATTGTAGAACTGTGTGTTGAGCAGTATTAGCTTGTGAGAAGTGCTGTTCCAGTATTTCTATTTTACATTGAAAATCAGCAAACTCTGGGCTACAGGAAGACGGTTACCTTGATTTTGTCTCAATTATCTTTAACCTTCTGGGCAACTAGAATAGGGAACAATTCTATACAAGTAATTACAGCGTAACTTACCAATTTAGTTGAAAAGTAACAATTTCAAACATTACATAAATAAACGCGTATTTAATTTTTTTAGGTCCTTCGATAATTGTCTTAGGTAACTTTTCCCGTCATTTTTAAAGCGAGGATTTAGGTTGCTGCTCGATTTTTCTACCAGTTTTTCCCACAAAGATAAAAATAAGTTTGAGAGCCTTTTAACTTGATTTGAAGTGCAAGGATTATCAGAATTAGAGATAAGGAATTTGAAGTCTCAAGTTTGATGCAAGGTTCGTCGTGAGGTGAGTTAATCAATTTCTATTCCATTCCTGGAACATATGAAAATATCTATGCAATACATATTTAGATTTCGACCGGTACTGATTCACACTCGTATTTCTATTAAAATTAAGTTTAGGAAAATATTAAGAAATTAAATAGAGCGAATCTCCCTTTCAGTTTCAGAACCGTGATTGGGAATTAAAATATTGTCATCGCATAAGACTACATTGTTGATTGTGATTAACATCAATGATATAGCAAAGGAGTCTTAAAAAGCATAACTGAATGAAGGTGTTAATTGTCTAGATAACTAAAACTTAAGGGATGTTTTGACTAAAGTTACGCTTTCAGTATCAAGGCAAATTCGAGCCGACATGCTAACAAATCATTTTGCATAGCAGTTGATTATAAAATGCACGAAGGATCTCAATTAAGTGGATTTTAATGTGGGAAAATCCCTTCAGAAGCTAGTGGTTAAATTTTAAATAATAATGACACCTATATTCTTTATAGTTAGACAAAGACAAGCAAATTTGTGCTCCAATAACATTGCATTGTCTATGTTATTTTAATTGTAGCTAGTAGCTTTGAGTTGGTGACCTCAAATACATTTCGGCCTTTCCTCGATCTTTATGAGTTTGTACGTAGCACACCTTAATGTAAATGTTTCAAGTAGATTTTACGAGCTTATATAGAGACCTGAATCTTAAAATATTTTCTAATCTGAATAATTAATGCATTCTTGATCCTTTAAATTGGATAGTTGACAGGTAGGAAACACTTCCGTTGGATTAAGTACATTACACGTGAAATATGTTAAATTCCCATTATCTTCTCTGGGGTGTGATGTGTCATAGTGTACTTTTTGAGGTGGAGATTGTTTTAGAAAGTAATTTGTTTCAATTAATTTTGGATTTTAAATCTGCCCATATACGAAAACCTGGGTGGGCTTCGCTCACGTCGTAATGTCCGTCATAATTGTCCTTTTCCGCAACAATTGACATGTGGGATACCCTGTAGAAAGTGAAGTCCTGTTTCTATAATCTACACGCGTGTTATTTCTAAAATTAATAAATTTACATAAGAATGAAGGAATAACTGCAATTTAAAAAAAAAATTGTTTTTTTGCTAAAGTCAAGCTTGTGGATTCATACGGAGTTTTTGTTTAAAGAAACGCCTGGGATTTTACATGCTTAGGCAGGATATTATAGAAAGGGTATCACCGGATGTGTAATGTAATTGTATGCATTTTTTAAACATTTCAAAGGCGTGCAATACTTTTTACGAGAAGACATCTTGCTTCCTAAATTGTATAAAAAGCTATAGATTACATGATAAGAAGAATTTTTTAAACCTGAGAAATCAACTAGAATTTTCGTGAATTTTCTCGGTCCTTGAAATAACAATTTGAAGTCCAAGGCACTATATATTAACAACAGCTACCAGCAATTTCTCACCCTTACACCTTCGGATATTTAAAATCATAAATTATAGTTACTATTGCAGTCATAATTAAATGAACATGCCACTATAGTGTCCGGGATAATCATCGTGAGAAAATTGCAAAATATCTCACGAAATTATTTTGGGTTGCTTGAGAAAAATCAGGTCAAGACTCCTTAGCCTCCAAAAAAATTAGAGCTCCTCGTAACTCAATCAGCTATGTTTGGCATCATACATAATAGTCACTGACAAAAACTGGTTACATTCAAAAGCTCAAAATTGAAAGTGATGATGATAATCTTGATCCAGGATCCTGAAGGATGTCATAATAATAAAGCTTCCGGACGTTGAGAGAATAAAGTCATAATGTTTGATGTAAAATAGCATCCTCGCCAATGTCACTTAGGGCAAATTAACTTCCTGCGTCTGCCGTGTCCTTCTTAAAATAAAACTTTCCCTACACTTGAGGTTGGATTAGAAATATGATTGCAGTTTGTTACGAAACTCAGGATTCATTTCTTTAACGTGTCATTTTCAAGAAATTTTACTAACCATCAGGAAAACTAACAAGCATTTGAAGATAGCATGGGATGTATGAAGCTCAGAAACAGTCCATGGTTCAGTAATTTAACTTGCAATAAAATAACTTCATTTAAGCGAGCAAGGGTTAAAATTAATTACCTTTGATGCATAGAAACTTTTATTTGCGTAATTCAATCTCTGACATTGAAATCTCTATTGTCAACTGTTCTTGACTTCTTTAGAGATAGTTTTGTCTTAGTGTTTTATGAATTGCCGTGTTAAGAGGGAACGAATACAAAGCCAACACTTATTTTGGGAGATGCGATTGCTAATCAAAATAATCAAATATTCCAATGAGAATATTACAAGATACCAAAATCATAATTGCTGGTTAGATAGAAGTGTTATTCTTCTTACACAGTCGAGTCTGTCAGTAGTGCAGAGAGCCGTTTTTCTATTTGATGTGACAACTGACAACGTTAAAGCAAGCCTACCGCAATATTTTTTAGTATGAAAAGATGATTATAATTCACATAGAAAATATAGGATAAGATAAGATCGAATGAAAAACTGAGTTAAAACTCACGTAAAGAAATTTAATTCACAACACTTTATATTTTTGTTTGAAGGAAGTGATTCAACTAGCGTGGAAGAATCTTCGTGCACAGACTTATAAGCCTTCAAACGAAAGGTCATTCCACCCGCTTATCTTCATCCCAGGGTCTAATTATCCATCCCGAAATAAAAAGTGAATCTAAGAACTCAAAATATCCTAATCTTCAAAAGGATTAACATGAGGCCCCCAAAAATATACCCAGCCCTACCCTATTTAATAGCGTTAACCATCCTGAGTCTGAACGCAATGCTCCCATCATCGTCCGGAGCTAGATTACCAGAGTCTGAAAGTGAAAACATGAAGCCCAAGTCGATTTTTAAAAGACAGACTCATGGCTACGGTTTCCATACTAATGTCCCTAATCCGATGCAGAATTCTAACTCAAACTACAATTCAAACTCAAACTACAACAAATATGAATACCCTCGGGGCAATAATCTGAATTACAACAGCAACCCCCCAGCAAGGGACTACCAGTCCTACCCTTCGTATGGAGCAAGTGGTAGTTCCAGTTCTAATGGCATTGGACGTAGTGGCGGCAGCTATTATGATCGGGATAATCGAGATAATCGGGATAATAGGCAACCTTATTACAATGATGACTACCGGTACAACAGCTACCAACGGGATGTTGTCGCTTCTCCTAATAATGAAGTAGTTGTGCGACATGGGCAAATGCGCCATGACGAATACCAGAAAAGAACTGGCTCTGGAGGACCTGAATACTACGACCCGTTTTATTTCATAGGAGTTCGAAAATTACCCGAACCCTTAGGTTTGTCACCATCCGCATCCGTTTCTACTCTGCCTATTGTACGATCAACCGCTGTGATCCCTACTCCAGTTGCACCTCCAAGGAATCGTAGAAATTCTCATCAGAGGTTAAATGACTTCAACAACGAAATGAATGGGGCCAAGTATGACATAATGACTAAGTCTGCTTATCCGTTACCGTCTTCTGTGAGCCATCATCATCATCACCGCTTGAGCAATCACCACCTTGTTGACCCGAATCAGTTCTTGACTCGAGAGCAACTGGTTAGACAGAGTCCCGTAAGTCTTTTGTTTATTGTTCCATGTACAATACTTTTTTATTGCATAATTGCAGGGTTATATCTGCAGAAAAGTAGCTTCAGGTGCGATAATAACTGTGATTAAGTGTGTTCTTCGTCAGAAAAGATGTATTGTAGATTATGGAGTCATTTCTCTCGGTTTTTTAAGTTGCATTGGTGGTCAGAGTAGGATGGGCAAACTCAAAATGCCGAGTCAGACAGACTTGTCCAAAACGGTAAATTTTATAAAGTATAATTCATTTTTGGAATCATATAAATGCATTCGACATACATTACAGAGCATGACATTACAGTTTTGTTTGTTTAATTTTTGTCACTTTGAGAACAGTTAATTCTCATCATCTCATCTTATCTGTTAAAATTTTAATTATCTATAAATCTGAGATGTGACCAATTATGTCGTCCACCTAGTTATTAAATATAAGTTTTCAACTGGATGTACTCTGTTGACCGTACGGTTAATGAAAGTATGAACCAACCACGGCCAAGTTATTGCAAACGCATATTTTTTGTATGATCATTTTGAAATCCATGTGCAGAAACGACTTATTCTCTTATAGAAATTTCTGTAATTTACAGGACGTTGATTATCTGCACATATTTAACCCGCATTATTTTTCTTACTGAAATTTAAACGGTGATGTAAACCAAATGTCAAATGTTGCATACAAAGTTACTACCGACTATTCTTAAAATTGCAAAATTTCATTTTCCCTAAAATTATCATTAAGGTTCTTCCGGCCAACTCATAATTCGTAACCCGATCGAGAAACTCGAACATTTACAAAGGCAATTTAATACCAATCTTGATAGCGTGATGGATGATCCTTTTTTGTACCTGTGACTCAGTCAACTGTTTCACTTTCATAAATTCATGACTCAATAGAAATCAACTTCGAACAAAAATTACCAAAAATCTAATGCTGGTAAAGCATGTCATAATGTCAGGGAAATTTTTTTTGACCGTATTCGCGTTGATAACAGGAAATGCTTTTACCTTATAGCCTACTGCAATAAAGAACACGAATCCTTTTTTTGAAACTGCATAAATAGCTTCAGTTTTAATGAGAAGTTCGTGTGGAGAAATAAAATGTTTTAGGGGGATTCACCTCAAAATCAATGTGACCTCGTTTAAATACTGAATATCAACCTTTTCAGTATGCAGTCGGTTCATTTACAATGAACTGAATTTCGGATTTTCTATACTTCAATAATGATTCCATTTTGTTGAAATGAGTTTATAATTGGTATAATTTGTCTACTCCAGGATTCCAGAGTGCCGTACCCTTCGAATTACATAGATTACTACCGATCTTCCACCTCAGGTCAACCATGGAGCATCAGAATCGGGACGCAGTTGAAGGTGAATGATGACGGAAGGGAACCCAACCCGAACAGATTTTATGTTAGAGATGAAAACAACCCAAATAAGAGCAGATCTCGACATCCAATTTACCGTCGCTAGTTCTTCTCTATGTATAACAATAATTAGATACAAATTAAATACGCTAGTTAAATAAACAATTGGTTAGTTTAGATGATTGCGACGTCATTTTAAATGGATCGTAATTCTTAGAGCAGTACTAGAAATTAAAACGCAATACTTTGCTAGGCTAATAGAATTCTCTTGCAATTTTAATATTGCACTACAGGCGGCTTTGGTTTTATAGATTTAATGTTATTACTGTTATTAGGTTAATATATTGATCCCAGGTTAAACTGGCAATTTTGAGCTGAAATGTGATGCCCCTTTTGTACAGTATTTTTAGCCCTAGTGAGGTTTTATGCAAGTGAATCTCTGTTTCAATAAAGTTTACAATTAAATTACAATTGAGAGATTCTCTCTTGTAACTGTAAACGGATGATTTAATATTGGTGCTTTGGTGTAAATAATAATTTTACTCTTACGAGCACTTACTAAAAATACAAATTGTAACATTATAATAAGAATATGAATAAATATTTTATAAATCCATCATTCCGCTACATGAACTTGGTTAAGTAAACTCACGCTTTACAGTAAGTACCTTATGTTGCTTACCCGTCCCAATAAATAGAGTGGGGAGGTTTCGAAAAAATCGTTTTCATTCATGCAAGATTTGTAATGTAGGACAGATTTACTTGGAAGAATCCTTCTGCAATTAGTAGGTAAGTAATAAATTAATCGTTCCAAAGGGTGGACTGTCAAGTGTACCGAGAAAAATTGGTAATGTTTGACAAATCGATTATATAAATGTTTGACTGAGTCCCATACAAGGCCATAATCAAGTGCCACACCCACAAGAGTCAAACAACATTGGAAAGCAGGTGTAGTCCATGTAGTTTACAATCACAATCACGTTTAGTGTACTCATGAAACCATCGTTTTTCATTTTCTAAAAAAACTATTTCATACCGTTTTTACTTCAAGAAATTTCACATGCTTTAAATTCTATAAGATATTTAAAAAAGCTCCAGTTGAAAAATGGCAATGCATATTTCATTTTAAATTTTTTAACTTTAACTCTTCTGCATGTTACACTGTAAATAGCTAACTTAACCACCCATGAAATTGCTAAAGGTAGTATGATGTTCCAGCAGATTATAGCAAGGAAATGTAAAAACACCGGCCGTGTTGAATAATAACATTACTCTTATTTATTTCACGTAGATTACTGTAGGATAAATAACAATAGTATGATCTGAAGGTATCAATTAGCACCCACTATGATTAATTCGCCTCAAATATCATATGCTTAAGCAAGTCTAGATGCGGATCGCAATTACTATATAATATACAGCGTGTTGAAAGGTTCCAATGATAGGTATCCTTATCAATTTTAATCACCAGTTTACACACTTAATTACACGAACGTTTGGGAAAGTTGGTGCGAATATTATAATTTACCACAAGATAAAGAGACACATTTTTATCCCATCCGAAACACGCATCACAAATTCCCGAAAATATACTCAACAAAGAGTAGCGTATCGAGCGTAGATGAGGAGGATAAATCGTTTGTTACACAGATTAGCTTTATCAGCATTGATTTAAAACAATATAACTGCTAACAAACTAATTTTACAGACCTATGCACCGATTAATCTGAGTAGGAATAATTGAAAATGGGCTGCAGAGATGTCGATATGACCAGGAATACAAATTAGTTTTTATCTGTTGCTCAGATTTTGTATTACATGATCAATTACTAGCTTTTGTAGGGGTCAATCAAAACTAGAAGCGATACTACAATAATTCAAATTATAAGAATTCCGAAAATTAGAGTCCCCGATGTCTTTGGTAGTTCGATTCATCTGGATGCGGGACTGGGCGAGAAATAAAATTGTACTTTCTTTACACAAATTACACAACAGTATTAAACTTCCATACTCTACTGATTCAGTAATGCGCGAATTTCTTTATGCATGTGACAAAGGAAATCGACATAAGAAGGCTGGCCTTCGGTTCCACGATCTTCCACTAGGAATTTATTCATTACCATCTCCATCTTATCCCGCTGTCGCACAATCGTCAGCTGCAAAACAAGTTATCAATATATTTATATTTTATACAGTTCATTGAATTCAATCATTTGAGTCTCTTACACTTAGCAGGTTACACTTACCCTCATATGTCTCTGCCGTTCTGAACGAAGCGATCGGATTAAAGCTCTCAGCCTTAAAGATTCATCAGAATTTATATGATCCGGAAGCTCTGTTACAGTTTCTACATTAATCTGAGCCAAGTTGGACACACCGAAAATACTTTGAACCCAGTCTGGATTGCATGCGGCTCCAATCCACATGAAGATATAAATACCATTTTCTGAAATAAAAATACACCCACTGCAACTACAACCGCATAATGCCGATGTATTGATTTTAAGACATTAACTTACCTAAAATAAAAGCATACTCATCGCTCATTTTGTCACGAGAGCATCTCATTGGAGATGGATTATCTAACGATACACCTGGGCCTGCGATCGGGATCAATTTAGGATAGAAATAATGCACACTGTTTGAAACTCCCATTGTCATTACTGTATACATCAGCCAAGATCGATCGTCTGGAGTTAATTCGGATGTACCAGCCACGGCATCACTTCGTAAAACACAGTTGGTATACAATGGCAATAACTTGAGACATTCGGGTAATATCAATTGGCCCGGCATTGATGGGTTGGCACAATGCTTACGATACGTTGCTAACATTTGAGCACACCTGTAAGACAATATACATAAAAGGTTTTTACCCAGCTAATGATAAAATTAATACATATTGCCGTACTGAAATACATACCTACTGATTACACCATCTTTAAGAGCCTGAGGAGTTGAATCCACCGACTTAGATATACCTTGCTTAGCCAAGAAATTTATAATTGTATCCAATTCACAATTTCTATACAAATCTGCCATTTGCATACATGTACTAAGGGCTATATTATGTATTCTCAGTCTTCTCTGACCTGTATTAAAGAATTTCCATAAGCTTCAATTTATAGTATTTAAAAAAATGTATACTGTATAATCTACTAAATGTACCGAATATGGAAGTATAGAGAAGTGCTATTTGAATATAAACTCCATCTTCATCGGTGAGTTTATCATCATGTTTGATCTCTACAGCGATTGACTTTTGAGAATCGATGGCTGCCAACTCTACGTCAGTCGTGTTTGACATGTAGTAATGTCCATAAAAGTCAACAGGCCGGACACCCGTGGATGTTCTCACTCTCAGCACTCCATCGAACCCAATTGGGCGTGACAAGTGATAGTTTATCTCGCCGATTACTCGTGGTCCATCAATATCAGCCTGTAAGATTAAGTTAGTACATTCCAATTCAAGCACTAAAAATGTAGAAATTGAGTAACATTAGAATTTTTACCTGGAAGTATGTGTATTTGTTTACAGAGCCCCCAGTTATTCTTGCCACTTGCCCAATCGTAGCAACATCGATGTAAGAGTTATTAAACAAGTATAGATCAACGGAAACCCCGACTGTAACACAATCCTGCCCCAAGCCATTATAGTACGTCGTTTGTGGAGTTAGAACAACCTTTTCCTTGTCAGTGCCTAGCAACTTTCTATCTGCTTCCCTGTTTTTTAATTTTCCAGGTGCAACATCTGAAGTGGGAAGAGATGAGTGAAACACTAGCAGCTTCCCAGCACGATCAGAAGCCTATAAATGACAACAGTTATAAGTTTTACGAATACAATATACATGTTAAAACTAGAGGCAATGTTATTTTTTGAACACGTATTCTTTTAAACAAGATTATAAACTTTCGACAAATACCGTACCTTTAAAGCTTCCATGCCAGCTACAATAGCTGGTCCTAGAACGGCTTCCGTTTCTTTTGTATCTGCAAACATTGCAGGAATTTGTTCCATTAGAGCTTCAATAGAAGTGGCTGCTTCGGCTCGAGGCACGAGAAATCCAGTTAACATTGGCATGAACATATCAGCTACATCGGGTACAATAATCATCTGAGGCTGGGCTAAAGTTGGTTCAATGTTGTAAAAGTGAACCTAAAATTTCCAATAATGAGTACGGACTGAGTAGCTGTATCACACATACTGATAGATACTTGTTAGTTCAAAAAATTGTACCTTGGAGCTATATGTCACAAACCCGACCGGTGTTTGGGCAGGAAGTACTTCGACTAGCGATTTAATATGAGAGCAGAGTAAATTAACTAGTCCTGACTTAACATTATTGTATGAAACGTCTATTACGAAAATGAAGGCAGGCTCTTTTGGCAACACGTTATTCTGAAATTATGATACGAAAACTTAAATTTTTTGTTAGAAACTCAAAAAAGATTATGCATGATGAAAACTTACTCGACAATATTCAGCCGTTGCCACGAATTCGTAAGAGCCTCTCAGTAGCTCTGGTCGTTCCCATTTATCAAGTCTTTGGCCAGTATGGTCCAAATGCTGGAAATATTCCGGTGGAACTTCGGTCGTAGCTTTGCATAGTAAACACTGAAATCGTCTACCTCCATCAATAAATTGCATAAGCGGCGACATATATGCTTTGCATCGAATACATCTAACGGGACCAATGGAACCTAGGTCAACACAGGCAATTGGTGGCTCATCTTTCGCAGGGGATTCGAACGGATTCACCTATAAACAAGCAAATAGTCAAACATTCAAAACATCAAAACTTTATAAATAAAAAAGATTTCAGTAGTCTTTACAATGAGTGCGAATGGAATAGCCGTTTGCTTGAGCATATCTGGCAAAGCAGGCACAGAGTACATGGTTGACCTAATAAACCGGGGGCTTGCGTTCCCTTGATCATCAACCTGGAATTTTGTCGTCACTAATGGAGGCAAAAGGCCTTTCTGATTTGTCACAAAAATACCACTGCGTCCTTGCTGATCTTCTTGCATGACAGCAATCTATGAAAATTAATATAGGAAATTCTCACGAAGTTCTGAGTACGTCAAAAGCTTTCCCAGTTAACTTAATTAAAATATTATCCTCCGAAAATGGAGGGAGAACATACCGCAGATGGCATTTGATCTGGATCCAACCTCTTCTGCGACTGCTGTTGTGTTGGCTGGGGATAAGCTGGTGTACCTCCCATTGCAGGACCCGGCTGCCCTGGTTGACCAGGTTGACCATAAGACGGATAAGTTGGCTGACCGGGAGGAATTCCAGGTCCAGGTTGACCTGGACCTGGTGGTCTCTGGTAAGATTGTTGAGGAGGATAGGCATTTATTGAACCACCGGGTTGAAATTGTGGGTTATATCCGGGTTGCTGTCCTGGCATTGCAGGACCATTTGGAGCATGTGGTAGAGGAGGTTGCTGAGGGTATGCAGGATATCGGTTTGGTGGAGCATTTCCTGTTGGCATCGGTGGCATTCCTGGCGGCATCGGTTGCATTCCTGGCTGAACATGGCTCTGTTGCCCTAACTGATTTTGCTGCTGAAAAAAACAATAAGAAATTAATTATTAAAAATTGTTCTAACTCGTGAAAATATAAAACTGTAAATCGAGAAAGTATTACAACAGAAGGCATCTGATCTGAATCTAGTCGTTTCTGCAACGGCTGCAGCGGTGGTGGTGGATAACCTGTCCCACCTCCCATTCCGGGACCAGGAGGTCCTCCTTGTGGACCATAAGATGGATAACTTGGTTGACCCTGAGGAGCTCCAGGACCAGGTTGAACAGGACCCGGGGGTCTCTGGTACTGTTGTGGTCCATTAGGAAATGTATTAGGAGGACCAGGTTGAAATTGTGGATTGTACCCCGGTTGTGGTCCCGGTGCACCTGGCCCTGACGTAGGGTGACCATTCGTAGGATGTTGCATAGGAGGTTGCTGGGGCTGTGGATAAGCTGGATATTGGTTAGGTTGCCCATTCCTTGGCCCACTATCTCCCAAATTTAGATTCTGAAATTTATCAAGGGGGTTCCCTGGTGGAGGCATGGGCATGCCTGGTTTAACATGGTTCGGCTGACCCATCGAAGACATTGGGGGCAACATTGGAGGCTGACCATTCTGGGTTATAACTCCTCCAGGGCCTGGAGGACCTTGTTGCTGTGGTTGTTGACCAGGTCCAGGTGGGAATGATCCAGGACCTGAAGGTACTGCTCCTGAACCTGGCGGCGGAAGCTGACCATTTTGGGACATAAGCCCTCCAGGACCAGGAGGCATGGGCTGATGTTGCGGTCCAGGGCCCGAGGAGAATCCAGGACCTGACGGTGGTACCCCTGCACCAGGAGGAAACGCTTGCCCTGGTTGCATTTGTGCCATTAGTGGCGAGTCACCTCCGGCTTGGTAAACAAACTTGTGAGGTGAAAGGTGAACACAGAGAAACTAGAGGGACTTGAGCGTGAAAAGACCCTCCTAAACGGTTGGATAAACTTATCCACGTACAAGTAGATCAACTTTCCCTAAAAATAGTCCAATAAATGTTTTTCGATTAAAGAGAAAGAGAAAAGTGAATTGACATTCCACGTCAGCTCTGCAACGAGAGAGAGGAGAGGAATCTTGAGTTGGCCTCTATTGCAGCATGTGTGTTTTGATTGTGAACTCTACACAAAGTTGAACAGCAGCAGAAGGAGAAGTTGTGACTTTCTCGAAAATTATTCGGTCGAGATTCCACTTTATAATTCTAGCAAATCTTCAAGGAATCCACAATCCACTCTACGTGGCACACACTCAAATCAACCTATCCACATTCAATACCGCCAACTTTAAATACTTTTTTTTTCTCCCTTCTTGACACACACACTCGACATCAAAACACGTTTCACTTGTATGATTAATGATTTGCATTTATTTTAATGGAGTTCAATTAAGCAATTAGTAATTGATGCGAAGAAAAATAAATAGTCGCTAGAGAGGGATTTTTATTTTTCAAATGTCTGGATATACCGTCTACTAATCTTAAGACTAAAGAATACATACATACTAAGACTAACCTGAACCACCAGGGTCACAGACTGTCAGGACTAGTCAGGAGTTACCAAGAGGTATTGATATTGAACATAATTTTCGATATCAATAGTTCAGTCGTCAATGCCAAAATTGCCAAAGCATATGCTCCAGGGGAAAAATTGAGAATTTCCTATATAAGGTTTTATTTCCTTGAATTGGGTCGTAGTTTGAGTTTGCATTGTGTGCTAAGATTCTATCTGCAGTTTCAGATCTATCTCTACCAACTCTACCTCATAGCAATCATCACATTTAACATTAACATTTATATAATAATCAATAATACTTGTTTTACCTATTAACTAAGGTATACAGAATTTTTTAAATCCTACACCCGGTCTGGCGGTCTAAGGGGTCACTTTCATTGAAGAATTAAAATTAGCTTTTGTTTGCTACTATCAATGTTTTTCACTGGGGATGGAATAGTGCATTTAATGTCGTTCAAGGTACTTTAGAAGATACACAGTTGAGAATAAGTTTTGCCTTTTATCCTACACACAATATCACTGCATGATGCTTCAGGTTAAATAATAAAATTATAGCTTCTATAGAAAATACGACTGTCTGTGTGCTGAATATTTTTGCATTGTTTTGCTGCGTGTACCATGGGTGTGCAGACATACTGTAAAGGAATTATTTAGTTTAATTATAGAATAATCATATATGATCTCCACCCAAGATTGATGCGTGATACTTCAGATGATCTTCAATAAACGATGCAACGAAATAGTAGGAGTGTTCATATTCCTCGTACATATTAAGCTTCACGGAAACACATTTCTTTCCATTTGGGTTTTCTTCTGCGTTCTGTTTTAGCTTTTCTGGGGCCAGAAAAGTTAAATATTCGTCCTTCAAACCCTGTTGTAAACAAAAATATACTACATTAAAATGCCCTTAAAAAGAATCATTAAATTTTATACTTACTTGGTCAAGAAGAATATCTCGAAAAGGTCCGTCGTATTTTTTAATGACATAACTAGCATCGTATTTCTCCCATAAATCTTTATTATCTCCCAGAAATTTCTTGAATATGGCATCGTGCCCCCAAGAGGTAGGGTTGCACGAAGGAGCTAATACTGATAGAGATTGAAATAATTCCGGATTCCTCAGTCCTATCACGATAGCACCATTTCCACCCATGCTACACGATATAGAAAATGTTAGAAAATTAATATTATTATTATTTGAAATAATTGAATTAACGAACCTATGACCACATAATCCTATCTTTCCAGTAGTGGGGAAACACTTCTTAATAATTAACAATAACTCTTTGGTGATGTACGAATACATTCGATAATTTGTACTCCATGGCTCCTCCGTAGCGTCCAAGTACCAACCAGCCGATCGACCAAAGACGAAAGAATCTCTGTCACCCGGAAATTCAACGTTTCCTGTATATGATTATCAAATCATAATAGTTTTTTATGAGTCTTTGTAAATTCTTCAGAATGAATCTAATCTACTATACATAATTTTAAAAAAACGTACGTGGGCTTGTGTCAGGTCCAACAACAATGAGTTTCTGCTCACTAGCAAACTTTTGAAACCCGGTTTTAAATATGAAATTCTGTTCATTGCACATCGCTCCGGAGAGGAAAAATACGGTGTTGAATTTCTCGTCGGGATTGTCAGTTTCTGGGATGTATATGGAGAACTTCATGAAACATCTCGTTTCGGAACTGAGATGCCTATAAATCTTCTGCCGGCCTTGAAAACATTTTGAGTCCAAAAGAAGTTCAAGGGTCTCTGATACCGTTCCATTCTTGTCTTCTGAGATATCGATTGTTGAAAATGTTGACAGCGAGGGACCCGAAATGTCACCCATATTCCCGTTCGTACTTTTTCAATAGTTTATTTTCAGAAAGTGCTAATCTTCGGATACACACTTAGATCTGAACAAACAAATTTTTTATTTAGTTATCTTAACGATTTGTGTGTTGTGAGTTTGTGAGTGTGATCTCATCCTTCGAATCCATATCTGGCCTAACACAGATAACATTTCCTATTGTCCGTTTCAAAAGGCTAGTCCTCTGAGATTTGAATTTCCAATGTTAATTATAATTGAAGCTTATCAGGCTGAATCTAATTGCACTAGCTAATGTACCATGGTAACATTGGTAGAAATTTAAATTTGACCATAAGTAGCAACCAACTTCACTAATGACCCGGTCGGGTCTTCAAGATTTTTTAGCAATGGGGGATTATTAAAATTTTAGTTTAAGTGTTTGTAATTGCAAATAAAAAATACTGATCCCTCATTGCTTGAACTATAAATGTTTATACGATCTAAGCTCTTGGTAACGCTAAATTAATTCGAAATCGAGTAAATACATTTATTTATTTTATTGACAACCAGATAACCTCGAAGAAAAAACAAATATTTTGAGAGGACTAGCCTTTTGAAACGGACAATAATTCGGAATTCCCATAGACACCTAAAACTGAGTATTCTCCATTCTGAATACCGGAATTGAAAATAATATCCAGACAACTTATTTCGCCCTATAAACCCTAGTTTTTAGTACATTTTTTAACAATTTAGTAAGATATCAAAACTATCATTTAGTGTCAAAGGAAGTGAGGCTTAAAGTTGACGGTTGAAGCAATTATTATGCGAAATAACTTTCGGTCTAAATTTATCTAGTAGTTCAATTTTTTAATTAAAATGAAAATTAATAATGGTCGACCGACGGTTCATTTAAATTAATTATTAGATTAGCTAGAATAATCTAAAAATTACATAAGTCTAATTGCAAGTCTGAGTTTGTCCATAGTACACGATAGAGATATAGAATACACAGTTCATTGAAAATTTTGAAAATTATATTATGGAAATATGGAATACCATGAAATTGGAATTACCAAATCCATCAACAATGCTATAGAATTGAATTACCTCTTGTTCTAGTAGTCTATCCTCTTCAGAATCCTTCACAGTTTTAGATTGTAAACTAGTAGACTTGATACTTGAAGGTTAAACCTTTTTTGGCAGATATTCTCTAACTTCTCTTCCCGATATCAGCCTTGATAATGACGAACAAATGTCTAGATCCATAATATCATGTAACCTTCCTTCATTGAACTTGAACGTGTTACTGACAAATCCTTTAAACACAATAGTTAGTTTGTACTTACTTGGACTTTTACTTTTATCGGAACGGAAATTGGGATGACGTCACCCGGTTCTGCAGATTTTTTCGCAACACTTTCCCAACTAAACCGTGTTGGGTTTTACCGCTGCACTCACAAGGTCTCCACTGGGTCTCCTCATGATTCTCTACTTAATGTTTTTTATCAGCGTGAATCATGAGTTTCATTCATGAGCACATGCAGATTATATATATGACGTAATTCTAAATCCACACGGTATGCAGACACGGAATGGTTTGCAGTGCCAAAAACAGATGAAACCTAATAGGCTAACTAATTGAAATCTTAATCTCAGCTACGATCCAGGGTTGTATGAAAGAAATTCGCACGCCTTTGTACAACTTGCCCCCTTTCGACCCCCCGTCTCGTCTGTGTTAGTCTGTGTTTGTCAAAGGGCGCTTTGGCGTGCCTCCTGTTAGGCTCCTCTATGATAAATAAGCTTCCGATCACTAATTGACATCAGTAATTATCATGATTGAATAATTCTTATTTATTTATGTATGTTTTATATTTAGATGTATTTGGCATCCCTCCCTATATTCCTTTACAAGCCAGACTCAAAAGGAACGGACAAATTAAATAGTCTCATGTTCTGAAAAATTAGAGATCATTAATAATTTGATTTTTGCATTTTATAAGTTAATGTCATACAAGCATTAATTAATTCATATTAACAAATTAACATTTTCCAAAATGGATCTCAAACTGGCAATCAATAGAAAAGGTATGATTGCAGCTGCTGTTCCCAACATTCCAGTAATTTTGGACTCCGACGTTGGAACTACCTGTCAGATCAATTTATGACCTCAAATAAGAAAACTCCGGTAGACATCATCGTCCTAGTGCATATAGATTCCTGATACTTCATTATATGTTTCAACGTAAGCCTATTTGTATTTAATTAATCATCTTCCACACAGCAAGTTTCTAAGCTTTCAAAATGTGAAATTACAAATGACGGAGCATTTACTAAAAATATAATTTCCCAAACCTGAACATCCTGTTTACTCGTATTCTCAATAACACATTATTGACTTTATACAGTAAATCCGGCACTGACTCTGGAATATTTTTACTGACCTGAGTATTAGTGCTCGGTTAAAAGAAAACGGTAACTAGTTTAAGCGACTTCATATGACCTTGACTAAATAGAATTATTAACAATAAAAAATGGTAAAATTTTGCTAAGCATTCCTATAGTGTCATTTCTATTGAGCCTTATATAGTATGTATATACTGCACTGGTCGAATAGTCTGGTGGACCTTGATATGGAATTTGGACCACATTGGGACTGCCTGTCACTACTGTCATTCTCCAAGCGGTGCGAAGAGACAAAGACTTTCAAAGAATCCATATGGTGTTTGGGACTGAGCCTGGTTATATTAGTTATCTAGTTCAATGGACTGAGCGGAGATCCGCGGAAGGCCACGAAACGAAGTGAGTTCAACTGTCAGTGACGTCAGTGAGATAAATTTTCGCCGGACATTTTGTTTTGTTGGAGCTTTCTAGAAATGGTTGGAGCTTTGGTTTGTCTTGTGCTTGTTGTGTTTGTCACTTGTGCCTGAATCAACCATCTTTAGCCAATAATTAAAAGTTTAAATCGCTTTTTAGTTTGAGACGAGAGTATACTAACCAATTAAATGGCTAAGAAACGCAAGGGTCGCGGTCGTGGTCGTGGTCGAGGAAGAGGAGTTATAAATACTCCCGTGGCTGTGGGCTATGATGAGTCTAATGAGGTATGTACAGTAATTAAAATTTTGAATATTGTGTATTGAATATTGTTCTAACAATAAGATGATCTGATAAAGGGGCACTCCTTCCGATAAAAACTTTTTTGTTTCACGTTATATCTAATGGTGGATACATATTTGATTTTAAAATTACTTTTAGCAAGATCAGAGTGATATCGGGATTGTAGGCATCAAAGATTACGATTTAGAACTGAAAGACACCGAAGTTCCAAGCTGTAGCAGTAGAAGCGATCAAAGCGATGTCCCTGCACAGTTTATGCTATCCGACTCTGATTACAAAGCAGTATCAGTTTCAGTTGAGTATGAAGAACAAGAAACAGAGCCCTTCACCGAGGCCGAGATGCAGATGCTTCCAGAAAACATGACTCCACCTATGATAGTCGATCAAATTTCTACCACTTCTACATCCACTATTGGAGAATTGATCTTCGGACCTGTAAGCGAAGAAGATCTCCTGCAGATACGGTATGTTCCTGTTCCAGTAGGCTCTGCTGCCGCAGGCACTGAAAAAGGGGGCAAGCAGCCAGAACAACCGTTTCACACAATTCGAAAAAGTCCCAAAGACATGGCACGGGACAAATCCACAAAGCAACTCAAAAAGATGCGGAAAGAGTTGAAGCGTATGGGTGCTCACAAGAAAATTAAAAAGAGTTTGGCCAGCTTCCTCGGGAGTAAAGAAAAGTACAACTTTGAAGAGATGGTGCGGGAAGTGCAGCTTGGTCTGAAAGTCGGCGAGAGTGAAGCCAACTTCTGTTCTTTAGGATCTTTAGTCCAGCGTCCTCCAGTCTTGGGGAAAACTCTGCACTCTTTCGATTCGACTCAGATGAGTGGTTTCCGTCTTCACCACGATGGACCCATTCATGTCATCAGTTCTGAAGATGCTACTAAAGAAGGAATATGGGAGGAAGAAGGGCAGTTTAGAGTTCCTGCGGTACCGAAGGTGAAAATCAAGCGGGTCAAAAACAATTAAGTATATACCTTAAGAAATTTTACTGTTATCACTTATTTTCGAGGTATAAAAATGGGCTAAATATAAGAGAAATCTGATATTTAAACTCAAATCAATTCAAAGTATACACATACTCTATTAGGTAACAATTTTATTATTCGTAATCGTAGCTCTAAAATCCCAAATCTTAGCTATTGGCATCCTCCCACCCTCATTTCATTCATCCACATACACAAAATATATTAAGTTATAATTGATAGTACATACTATAATGTGGCCCAGATTTGAAACACCATTCTTTATAATTACATGCAAAAGGTAGACACAGTAAAAGATTAAAAATCGTAATTGCTGTAGACGGTGATTATAATACATTATGTGTGATATGAAAAGCATGTTTTTACACACGAGATTTCAAATTGATTAATTTCCTAAATATGGTCATCAAACGCTATCCTGTCCTCTTTTCAGCTGTGTCGATTTTTCTAGTTTCATCCGTTGGCCAATTGACGTTCCCTCGGGGTCGAGGTCCTAAATTTTTAAATAATCTTCTATTAACTGGATGGGGGAACTCCGTTGGATGTGCATTGTTTGCGAATTGTGTTTGCTGTTGAACTTGTGGTATTAATTGGGGTCTCGTTCCTATTCTATTTGGTGGATATGGTATCCCTTGAATCGGAGGTCTTCTCATAACTATCGGGGGTAAGGCTGGCCGCATCATGTATTTGCTCCGATCTATATTCTGACTGTTTTGGTATTGGAATTGCTGTCTTATTAGCTGTTGACGTGGTGGGATCGGTTGTTGCTGTGGACGTTGTGGCGGTTGTTGCCGTGCATTTGAAGGTAGCTGCTGCTGTGGATTTGAAGGTAACTGCTGCTGTGGATTTGAAGGTACCTGCTGCTGTGGTGGGTGTGACTGTTCTTGTTGTTGTGGTGGGTGTGGTAGCCCTTGATATTGAGGCTGTACCGCAGGTTTCTTGAGCTTTGAATGATCCTGAAGTGGATGGGGGTGTGGCTGTGCATGTTGGTGTTCATAACTGTGGTAATTTTGTTCTCCGCTTGGATTCTCTGGAAAGCGAACTTGAGAGGGGACGAATGGACGACCTTCCGTCTTCTGTAGTTGACGATCCCTTTCACCCCAATTGTATTTATTCAGCTCATCATCATGTTCACTTTCACCTTCTTCCCCCTCTTCCTCATCCTCCTCAAAACTATCATGGGAGTGTGGAACTGAAACCGCTGAATGGGTGGCTTGGAGAGAATTTGATGGAGTATTCGTCTGCCGGCTTATCAAGGGTTGTCTTATTTGCCATAGGGGTGGTCTTGCTGGGTCACCTTCATGGGACTCATCATTCGAGGATTCGCTATTCACTACGAGTGGACGCCATCCGTCTTTGGATTGGAAAATCGAGTCTGAGGATGGTGCGGAAAATGTATATTTGTTGTCGTGAAAACTAACCGGTGTCGGTGGTACGAATCCTGACCCTGAAGAGTTGTTATTGGATGTTCTTTCGGGTTCTAATATTGCTGAATCGTCTGAAGGTTTTTCTGTAGTTAGTGAATACCCTTCAGGAAATACCTGATGCACCTTGGATTCAGTTGAGTGGACCAAACCTGAACCTGCAGAGGTATCCCCTGAATCGGGATACAGTCCTTCGTCGAGTTGTATAACTGGTCGTCTTTCAAGAACTTCGTTACTATCTCCCGAATCTGGGTCCACTTTTAGTTCTTCTGACCCTGTTGCGGGAGGTTGGTTATTATTTTTCTCGACTGATGACTCAGGGTTGAATTTATCGGGTGTCGACCATTTCTTTTGACCGTCTTCCTGAGAACCGCTTAAACCGGTTTCCTCATACGATCCCATCGATTCTTCATGCAAACCTTTCCTTAGATTAGACACTTTATCTCCGTCATCAGTTTCCCCAACTTCTAAGGATTCTGATTGCAAGTCGGTGGACAAGTTCCCATGTACCTCCGGACGAGGGGCAGTCTCCGCACTATTTTCCACCATCTCTGTACTCTTATTCGATTGATTATATGCTTGGGATTCGTACGAATATTGTCCTGAGTTCTCACTGGTCGAATTCGATGGTTTAAATGGAGATTGATTAATGTTATGGGCAAATACAGGTTTTATCTCACTTCCTTTCATATCCAAGTCCATGTCCCCGTCCTCCTCTTCACTAATAGGTCGTCTTATTCCACCTCCATTCAATGGAGTAACTACGGTTGAATGATGACTTTCTGCCCCTGTGTAGCCCCCTCCGTACCTGGAGTAAGGATCCTGACTTCCGTCTGAAATTACGATTTCTGATGATGCTTCTGAGCCAACTTGGAGTTCTATAGAATGACTTGGATCTTGCTGAACCCCATCCATAGTTTCATCTGATAAGGCTTCACTTTGAACTCCATGATGCTCGACAGTTTTATCCGAGTCTCGGTTTTCATCAGGATAATATCCGTAAATATTAGTTGATCCATCGGATGGTGCATAGTTGTAGCCATTATTTCCATGGTCTGGAATCATTGCCGAGTGCAGTGAAGGAGTTGTTAATTGTATTCCGGGAGCTATTTTTCGCACCAAATCGCTGAAACTGGGGGGACCATTTTGATAACCAGGATTTTCTGAACTCTGGGAAACGAAGCTTGATCCTTGAGCCAGAAGTTCGCCCCCTGGTCTTTTCAATACGATGCTTTTGCTATTCGTATCCTGATTTTTTCCTGACATGGGAAGTTTTTTGAAAAAGTCGAGGAAGCCTCCAAACACTGATTTTGGACCTGCATCCTCCTCTGGCTTTTCAGTTTCTGCCTCACTACTATTTTCATCGATTGGATGTTCGTAAACCCTCTCCTCGGTTGTGTTGCCAGTCCTTGAGGAATAATTATTATTGTTCCCTGCCGTATTTGCATACCAAGGAGGAAGAATTGCAGAAGTTACAATCCCATCTTCAGTTTGTTTAGTTATTAATGTCTTGTGGTCTTCACTCCCAACCAGAACATCTAAGAATGGATTGTCTCTGTCGAAATTCTCTGTCTCTTGATCCTGTCTTCGGCTCAAATTTGGACTCTCGACTGTATTTAATGTGTTAAAAGGCTGGTCAGCGTTTCCTCGCTTGCCTCCAAGTTTCACAACCTCCAACTCAGAAGACTTACTTGTGCCTGGGTAACCAGATTCGGGCGTAATCACGATCGTACTCCTCGTCGATGTTTCCTTTGACTTGTTTTTGTCTTTTGAATCATTTTCGCCCGACTCTCTTATTCTAGTTCTGTCTTTTTCTTTGTTTGATATTGTAAAGTCATACTTGTGACTTCCAGAGGAAATAGTTGTGACCTCAATGGTTCGATTTCGTCCCCATTTTGGAGCAAGGTTTTTAATAATTCTTGCCAATGGGTCCCTAGAAGATGGTGCCGGTAAACTTGGAAGATTAAATGTTGATGATAACGCTGGATTAGAATCTTCCTGACTCGCTTGATTAGCAGTTGCACTCGTCTCAATGTCATGCTGGTGTGGGGGGATTTCTTCTAAAAGCATTTTTTTCAATTGGGATTCTTCTTCCTTGTATTTCGCATCTACTTCCCGTTCCTTGCTTTCATATAAAACGGTAGGGGCTGTGACAGAATCTGGCTGTGTGACTGTGGGATGATTTTCCTCATCTTCTTGATCTTGGGGATGAAATTGTCCATCCGTGGTATGAGACTCATCTTCTTCCTCCTCATCATGTAAGGAAGCAGTTGAGGTTGAGAAAGAGGTGCGACCCGTGGGAAACCTTGTGGTCTGAAGATTTCTTCGGTTCGGTGTTACACTAGTCAAAGGTGTATCGGGGGAAGAAGTGAATAATACGTGTTGACTTGGTATAGTAGACATTGTGGTGGTAATAAGTGTTGTAGGCCTTGTATATTCTGAGCTTTTGTCATTTCGATGTGACGCAGAGTGTCGATTAGGTGACTCCTCCCTTAAAATCTCATCCGAATGAGGTCTGGAGTTGAAGGTCTCACGGGAAGCAGGCCGAAGAAAATCGTCCTGGTTCCCACTGCTTGTAAATTCCGGTTTAAGAGGTTTAGATTCTTCGGATTTCTGAAAAATCAAAATTAATACAAGTTCAGTCTTTATCCAAGGAATAAACAGAAAGATGATGTATATTCAGCATGTTTTTTACAGCTTTGTGTGAGTTAATTAATTTTTGCTAATTCTGCAATTAGCTTCAGTGCGACTATCATTCTGATCTAGCGCAACGATCTCTGAAATGGTGTTCTGCCATATATGCAACATAAATGGTTTATAAAGCCTGTTATTAACCCATCTTATTGTATTTTAAGAGAGGAATTACTTTGTTCTATTAATTTATTGTTATTTCAAATTAATGAACTTCATTCTACAATTCACTACCCTAGACTACCTCAAGGTAAATATATTTTGACGGAGAGAGATGCATTACAATTTTAAGGAGAACTCGGTCACCAGAAAGTAATCAGGTTGTGTATCACTGGGCATATGTAACGTACAAGAAGATTTGTAACGAGATAGGGCAAAGAAGAATTATTTCACCTTCGTCTTTCACTCCCTGTTGTTGTGATTTAAGATCAGTAGGTTCATCCCGAGGACCCATATAGTTCATTCAATTACATTTTATAAATTATACAAGAGAATTTTTTTTAAAGTAGGTTTCCCTCTAATCCCTTGTATCTCCTAGACGAAATCAGTTCCACTGAATTCTTGAATACAGGTAATTTGAACTAGAAAGGTTTTCAGAGTTGAATTAAGAGCGTGGCCGTTCTGGTTGATGATGTTAATTGTCTGCGATTTCATGCACATCTTTTCTCCTGATTGTCTTTACCTTAAGGTTATTTCATGTACATGTACATTACTAAATGGATTACTATTGATGAAAAATAAAGTTATTCTCTGAGTAGGAGTAGACTGATTATATTTGTATAAGCCTGAGAAGGAATTGGGAGTATTTTTTCTTGAATCTTGACTCGGAGATTCCTGAGACTTTATTGAAAAATATTTTGACAGCCAAACGCCGACGGAAAGATAAGAGAATCTGCGTATGTTTTATATATTTTTCTTCCCAGGAGAAATTATTTTCAATTCATCAAGATCCGTTTCACCTTTTTTTGGATTATTGACACGGGATTTGTGAGAAACTAAAACTGAGAAGCGAGTAGTTTGTTCCCCTAAGTTGTATATAAATTCTCGACTAAAGAAGCTTGCACTCAACAGTTTACAATTCTCTGATTATACAGTCACTCTTACCAAATGCTTCTTTGTAGCTTCGGAATGACACTATGAGAGATTTTTTCTATAGGAATTTGAGAGATTCAACCCTTCAAAAGCTCATTGACAGAAAGAAGTGTCTTTGCTTTGGCATATAAAAATATAAAATGTGTTACTCTTGCAATGCCTTTATCATTTCCTTGTCTTCATCTTTGTAGTTTATTTACTTACTTTGATTGCCTACACTTCCTGTCATCTCTCTATTTCGAATAACTTAATTTCCTCCGTCGTATTTCACTTGTAATGTTCCTAGTAGTGGTGACAAAGGAACGGCAAGTCACAAAAAATCCCGAGTCACTCTGTCACCATTTCTTTCTATTCAAATTCATCCTTAAGACTCTCCTTGTATGTCATTAAATGTAATTGTTGTCGCGAGGAGAGACAGGAGATGACACGCGGATAATTGTAGGCATACTAATAATAATATTACAATAAATACCATCCTCATCCCTGTCTCTTAATTTAAGTTTCCCTTCCTTTTTCGAATTTGAGCCAAGCCTTGATTGGAGATTCTGAACTCTTTTAATACAATGTAATCTTGCCGAGTTTTATTACTCTGATTTCTTAATACCTATGAGAACTTCTTCTGTGTGGTCTGGGTCTGATAATTCAGAAATTCGTAATTTCGAATCTATACACCCTTGAGTAAGCAAAGCACTTCTCTTCCAAGAAGTGCAATTTCACTGTCATATTTCATTATCATCTTTATGAATGCAGTTCTCTCTCACTCTGTTTGCAGAGAGAAGCGATGCAGTTTTCATTTCGAAACCTCAAAAATTTCCGCCCACCAAAGAAAGTGGTAAGTCCCATATGTGAATGATAATCTATTTTTATAATGATTTATGAGCCAGAGCAGTCTTTTCATCCTTTTTAAATAGTATGTCACGATGACAATGAACCGTCGGGAGGGTGACACTATGGATAAAAAGTAAACCACGATGTATGCAATTATCCTGTGTTTTCACCGAGTTTGAGACGAGCTCAATTAACCATCCGTAAGGTTAAAACAATCAACAATGCATCTATTTTTCTAAGCCGATAGAATGTACCTAAAGTGATACGGCTATTTCCACTCCAACCGTATGACTTTATTAACAGTTTAGTTCCGACTGGGTGACTTTTTCTCAAAACCTTATACCAACAAATAGACAGCGATCTAATTTGCAACGTGTTTGATGGACAGTACAAACAAAGTCTGTTACAGGTAACAGGATTAGTTGTAAAAAAAATAGTTTCCCCTAGGCTGGTCTTGACAATGACATGGGAAAGTTATGAATGGTCTGATGATGATGGATAGACTGACTGCTACTATTTTAATACAACACGTATTGGGAATACTTTGTCATAAGTTGCTTGAAACTGTTTCCAGATTGATTGGTCATAAAAGCCCTACCATAAGGAATTCAGCTGGTGTTGTCACTAGAATGCTAAGTGAGTTGTGGAATTGAAAGAAAAAACGTTGAAGTATGCAAATTTACCCACCTTTTCATTCGACATTTCAAAAGGACCCCGTCTTGAAGGCGGAAATCTTGTTGATGTTGCTACTGCTTTTGAAGTCGTCGTACCAGAGTCATTATTGTCAGTCTCATCTTCCTCTTCGTCCTCACCATCTTCTAAGGAAGGATTGTGGACAGAGGAGGATTCTTTGGAGGAAGATGAAGATATAGGGAAATCTAAGCTATTGGCTTCGGTCGTTGTGGGGAAATGAAAGTTGATCCCATGCACTCCATCGTACAGTACGTCAAGCTCTCCATTTTTTGATATGGTACTCTTACCTAAACAACACACATTAGAGTTTGATTAAAAAAGATTCAACACGTAATGCATTGTTTTTAAGCTTTACTGATAATTCATTTAAAAAAGTTTTTTATGAAGCAATGTAAATTTGTAACCATTCGTCCCTCTCGAGTCTCACAATTTAAAATTTCAATGTTTGACTGGGACTCTCTTGGCATAATATAATTCTTGTAATAAAGGGTCAATATCGGCCAATTTTTCCCAGTAATATGTAATGTCTCCGCTATCATATACTGATGTACAGTGACCATGAACGTATCACCTGTTAGACTGTACACAATCTTGGCCATCGTGACATTGTCACACTCACGAGATTTTCACAGCAGTATGAAAAATTCAAGCTAAATAAGTTGACAGCCAGCCATTGAATACAGGGTACTACTTATGTAGTATCTGCAAGAACAATCAACCGTGGATAAACGAAACTGAACTAACATGACATTCCATTGACAATTGACATATGCCCGTGATATTCCAATTTCCCATCCCCTATACAAATAAGGTGAGGGTTGAGAATGTCCTGGATCCGTATGTTTTAACTTACCAACCGAAGTCATGGTTTAATTTACTAATAGCTGTGCTAAATGTTAAATTGTGACTCACGATCTACATATTTCAATTCTTAAGCTGAACAATAGGAGGAGGAACTAATTTTTGAAAGCAGGATTTTCAGATGGAAAGACAGAGCAGGTTGACTTTTGATTATAAACTCAATCATTCAATTACTCTTTCATCCATTAAATTCATTTACTCTTTGCTACACAAATACAATTTGAATCCGATATTAGATGTAAACTGTATGGCTATGACCAACTATGATCAGGTGTAATGACTTATTAAATTAGGTAACCTGGTGTCAATACATTTTTTGCATAGATGTTATTCAGTAGTCAAAATTAATCGAGCTTTCTTGCATGCATGGGTGCTTTAAAATGCACCAGGCGAACTCTTATGCACACACTCTTTTGGACTTTGTATCATTGTTTAAATGTAGGGTATGTGGTTTGTTAGATATTTTTTAGAATTGCTGTATTCCATACCATACTTTCGGCTTCGGCTTTATTTACAGTCTGAGACCCGTGTGAAAATTGGTTTAGACTTTATTGATAGATTCCTAGGTAGTTGAATTGTGTGTACACATGTGATTATTCCCCTATTCACTATTCAATCATTCATCCATGTATTCCTTACACATTGAAGTTTTTGTCAAATGCAGATCTACAGTCTTATATAAATATCCCGAGAACTTTTATATCTAATCTGAATGACCCACCTACGTGAAGAATTCTGTAACTATATATTATCCCAAGTATTGCTGATATGCTGATACTCTTATTGATGGCTGATAACCTCTGCTCAATTATTTTCAGGTTGGTTGAATTCTTTCAATAGGAATGTAGAGCCTCGGGTATATGTACAAATTTTTCATGAGCTGTATTTGACTACCGACATGCCGACATGCAAATATTGGCCTATTCATCAGTTAGTAATAACTGTTGATAGTAAAATTGGTATGCTAATTCTCGAAGCTAGCCATTTATATGATCTGGAACTTCCACCAGTTCTTTCTTGAAACTTCAATGCACCACCTCGACCACGGAAACCAAATCTGGCTGATAGGAAGTTCAATTTCCAAAAACCTTATGTCAAATTTCCAAATATTTATGTCTGCCCAATGGCTTTGAACCTGAGACTGTGGAGCTCCAGTTTCTCATCGTCTCACTATCATGAATTACCAATCATATTTATCCTGTTTCAACCCTGTCTACACTGAACTGTGTTGACTGTCGACTAAACTTATGAATCATTGATCCATACCCTAGCAGAATCCCATGTCCAAAACCTCTAGTCTCTCTCTTAACATTTATGCTTGAAAGTGTTACGAACAACGTAGGTAGTGTTGGTAGAGGTAGACGAGACGAGATAAACTTATCAAAGTATAATGCAGTCAACAATCTGAGTCGTTCAAAATAGTAGGAGGAAAGTTGAGCAGAGGTAACTTGCGTTTGCTGATGGTCAGTTCAGTGGTTTACAGATTGGATTGAACTAGTCATGTCATACTTTGATGAGCAGGTAGGTTGAGTTTATGACCACAGTAATTCATAAATACAAGTAAATTCATCAATTCTACCTCTTAACAGTAATATTGTGCTATTATTGCACACACAGCATTCTATACAGACATCAGCTCTAGATTTAGTATCGAATGCAGCTGCTAATAAAATATTAATCGACAGCTGAAATTTGATTATTGTAATTGACATGATCCCCCGGCTTACTTTTAAGAATAAAAAAGACAGTCAGAACCACAGAGGCCGCAATTCCAATGAGAATAATGACACTTAGGAACCAGCAGAAGATTGCGGACATTCCTCGACTTTGACAACACTCATCGTCCTGCTCCGATCCGTACTCCTCTTCGTAAATGGCGTCATGGAAGGCTCTTTGCTATAATCAAAATAAATCAAATTATAAAACTTAGATGTATAGCTAATACTTACAAGCTAAATTCTTAGCGGTCTACTCTGAGAAAATCAAATTAATCTTGATCCTCGTGACATTAATGTTTTGATCTGATGGAAAAATTTAGCTCGCCGCAGTCGGTTAATTTGCTTGAAATCTTGCAGAGGTGTATTTATAAAATAATCTATCAGCAAAGATTGAAACAATGCCTATGCCTATATAGGCCGAGGCAGGTGAAGATATCCTTGAATAGGATTATTGAAGATGATCAGACAGTTAATAATGAATCTTGATTTATTATTGTGCTATTTTTCCGCACAAGCCATACATACGGGCAATTAACGTTGATTAAATCGCGGATTGATCGACTTTGTTTAACTTTTTATTGTTATACCCTTGGAAGAATAGGGGTGAGGGTTCCGAAGCCTTTTTGATGTTCGTGTTGGTGGTGGTAAGGATAGTTTTGATTTCGGTTGTTGTAGCTATTATAATGATTGCGTTGGTAGTAGTCATTCATTCTGTGCGAATATTATTGTTAGAACAAGATCCGCTCTGATGCTACAGGGTCTATGATTATGGAGTGCCACAAAGTGCTCATAAAAATGCATAGACAACTTGCATTATAGTTTCTAGATATTTTTTCAAACACAATTATAACAGTACATTTTTACGGCTCACTAGACCCTAAAATTGTTTTCCCGTATTCAGGATGTTCCAATTTCGATCCGTGGAGGAGAGAGGAAGGAATTCTCACTATTGAACGGCTGAACTGAGAAACTTCACTTGAAGAGTTGACTACAAATTGCCTACTAATGTCACCAAGTTGTGTCGCTTATATTCTATACAATCATAGCCCTAAATTTGAGCAACTAGATCAACTTGTGTCGTTCTCCTTAATCTTTAATCACTTTGAGCTCCGTAGGTTATTGTGTATTTATGATCACGCAAGTTTTCATTTTATGTGGTGAGGGAATTGCTATTGTGAGTAGAGTCGTCCTTCAAGAGATTCAAGAAAGAGCGAATCTAAGAATCTACCTTGCAGAATTATATTTACAATTTACAAAGGATCAGATCCGCAATGCGATGATCGACAAAAAGAGGAGAAATAAGAATGAATTCTAAAGTCTGAAGAGTTCCATCCTGTCGTCTTCTCCGGATGCAGTTGAAAACATTGAATGAGGATTGAGTCATTAAATCACCCAGCTTTCTTATATCTAATAACCCCTACGCTTTTCGCCAACTGCACTTTGTATTGACAATTAAATTGGAGGAGTGTTCCTTTTTCAATCGACTCTTGGGGTGTAAGACTTGATTGCATTGTGTTTTCTGGTAAGACGGCCGATGGGAATAGATTTCACTTTTAGCTTAAGACACGGACGTGTACTATTGAATTGGAGTGCATAATTTATGATAATAGTTGAATGAGAAACGGAAGTTGGCAAGGTGCGTCTTTTGCTCATCCTGTGGGAATTGGAAACCAATTAAAAGTGATAGTGAGAGTGAGTCTCTGCAATCCTATTACATAGCGATGAATGGGACAGTTTCAAATTGTATTTTAACAAAACATAATAATCGACTTCTGTTGAATTGTAAAAGTACAACTACAAAGGTTTGACAACTATTACTATTTAAATGTTTTATCACATGGTTCAAGTTACATTTTATCAGTGGAGGATCCAATTATCTAATTCTGAAGTAATTAAATCTTGAGCCTTATTACTATCAATTAAATTAAATGAAGAATATATGTTTACGATTTAAAAAGTTTTGATAATTGCACACACATGCTTTGTTCACCCAGCCGTTGAGGCCTACTGGCCTATTACCCTACCCTCCACGGTACCATCAACTGATAGCTATTAAATCTAGCATTTATTCTGATTTACTCTCATCCCTAAATAATCTTGCAGATTCTTCCATGAGTTTTGAAGGAAGATTTTAGATAGCTAATCCGTATTCGTTCATTACGTCTATTATGTGTGTTTGTAATTTAGTGAGTTTTGGTGTGCATGAATGTAAAAGATGAAAAGCTATCCATGAAAATAAACCCTTAGTTTTATAAAATAAAATGTTTAAAACGAAGGTATTTTGATCTTGAAGTTTAACAAGTAGGACCTAATAATGTATGTGTTTGTGTGATATGTAGCACATTTCCACCATATGATTTAGACTACGACTGCCTCCTCACATGTGTCATTGTGGCACAGTTTTGACGAGTGGAACCCTCAATCTCAAGATCTCAACGCATAAGAATAGTATGGCCCTCATTGCTTTGCCATTTAATTACTACGTGACAAATAACTAATTAGAGGGGTGCTATTGTACTCCTAGGTGATATTGTAAGCAATTTAAACGTATATTCGTTCATGGCCCATTTGGAATTTTTCCAACTCATAATTTAGGAATGCTTATACTGGTTTATCTTTACAGTTCTTACAATTAAATCCTACCCTACTTAATATACGTAATCATAAACAAAAGTATTTTTTTAAATAGCAAAAAAACGTCAACACTTACTCTGGGAAACATTTGGCCGCTCCTCCCAAACATTCCTAATTGTCCTTAAAGAGTCGAATTCCGATGATCTCCTAAAACGAGTTGGTACTGATAAACTGATAAAGCCACACTTCCCTTCAGTTAACTGAGGTATTGGTTTAGTAATTGCCCTCACAACTCAATAAAGCTTTAGTCACACACGACAAAATTAGAAGACAAAATTGTCTCGAACAAATTTCACGACCGGTTTTTACCTTTAGTCGTGGTTTTCGCACGCATTTTTATATATTATTTTTAGCATCTAAAATTGAATGTCAAGAATCAAGAACAAAAATGGATCCTCTTCTCTAACATTTCTTATTCTTCTCCTATCAAAGAGTAACCGCAGAGGCTTAGACGTTCTCACGCATTAATTTCTCTTTTTTTTTTAATTATCAGAGGATGGGTACTTTGAGCACGTTTTATAGCTTGAACTTCATGCTGGTGTTGGGTAAAAAGTTGATTACAAGCGGTGATTATTTGATTCGACTGTTAATAACCATGTAAATACATTCAGGGTGTTTGTTTTCACAGGAACCGTCTATTCATGACACACAGTTCTTTTTATGTATCACTCTTGGGAGTCCGCATTGCAGATGCCGAGTAAATAATTGCTACCAGACTAATCTCTTCATCTGATTTGATAAGGGTGGATAATTAATTCCGGATACATATGCCACTTTTACTTAAAACCAATTTAATTAATGAAACACTTAATCTGTAATCAGTCGATTTTCGAATTAATCGCTTTGTTCGAGCATCACACCCGAATTCACTGTTTCAATTCCGAAATCAGAACCAAAATTAGAGTTGAATTAAATGTCTATCCTTCACAGGTAGTCCATCTAAAACTCCAAAGTTGGAAGTCTGAAATTTAAAAGGTACAATTCAGGACACGACCACTGGTAGTAAGTCGTGATGTTGTTGGCTTCAGAGATGAAGTCAAACTCAGAAAAAGATCTGAAGACTTAGGATTCGAATGTTTGAAAAAGGGGTTCAAGTAGTTAAGAATGAAAATGTGGAGTAGTAAGGCACCAAGTTTGTAAGTCAGGTATTAACCATCACCATCATCGGCACTCTTCTCGTATCCCCTCTGCCTCTGTACCGTGTACTACGGAAATCTGTTTTCCTACAACAAGTAAATGGTATAGATCTTGAATCTATCTTTAAAAATGTAAGGGAGA
>JAQFYM010001261.1:0-36484 GCA_034694785.1 Agrenia bidenticulata | reverse complement strand
ATCAAGAAATAGCCCCTTCAATTATTTTGATTCAAGTTTATATATTTACATTTTAAACATGAGTGTGTTCATGTTATTCTGTAGTATTTACTAATCTTCAATTACAATCTTTTTTCTTTTCTTTCAGAGTTCGTCTCGAGCTACAACACTATACAATTTTGGTGAGTAATGTCGGTCATCCATTTCATCTTTAGATTATTTATCCAAGAATTTTGAAGCACATGTTGAGAGCTTATAACAGCTTGCTTTCGGCCCGAATAATAACGGGTTTAACATTTACATTTCAGAAAACATGAAGAGATGAGAAGACGGTGAGCCGGTTTTACGCTGTTTGAAACATGGACGGTGCCAGGCTACTCAACGTGACGAACTCGTCGCGATCAAAATTTATCGCCGAAACATAGACCATCGAATCTTTCATTTTCGAGATAACCAACTACTCTTGAAGATGGTTAATGGTTGGGTGCTTTTTTTAATGAATGCAAGTTTCAGGTGGCAATGGATACTCTTAATATAATTATTATTAATGAGTTTGAATGATCAATATTTAGTTCAATTAAATTCCAATGTTATTTTGGACCATTCGGTCTCAGAATTTACTAGTTTAATTTAAAAGTTGGATCCCGTACTTTGAAAAGCAGCACTAAAATAAACAAGCTTTATAAACTAAAAAATAACTTTACACTAGGAAAGGTTTCAGGTTCCATTAAACATATCAAACAGATATTATATATCAAAAAATAATACGGAACATTCTTCGGTTTCTATCAACAAGAACTTAGGCTGGTAAAATTTTTATTTTGAGGACTTGCATTCGTAAATAATTCGAAGCAGTTCAGCAAATCTATTGATGAACTTCCTCAAAAAAAAATTAAGTAGGTTAAATCGAATGAAAATTGAAATGAAAATGAAAAGTAATGAATTGCAGATATCAGTTGAGTGAACTACAAAAATTGAGAGGTTCTTATTCATAGTCACAAATTACTCAAGACACTCTAGAGCTGTATCTAGTTTAATTTTCTTGGAAGGATGATCTTCATCAATTTTACTTTCAGCCACTTCTTCATTTAATTTTATGACTCCGTCTGTACTCGTACGTTCTGTTTCCTTTTCAATGTTCCCTACTGCTGCAAGCTCTTGACTCCCTACTCCGCTTTCCTCGTCTTCTTCATCTTCGAACAAAGGCTCATCTTCAGCTGGCACGGCTACACCTACAGAGTTACAACAAAATTAAAATCTATGGAACTAAGTAGGCAGGTCCTATTTGTTTTAGGTCATCAACTTGTATGGTTAAATTTAAATTTTTAAAAACTAACATTTCTCTTCACTATCACTGAATGCTTCTGTTAAGTTACTAAAGCTACTCTCAGTGTCACTCAGGCCATCATCTTCGTCGTCCCCGTCGCTGGCATTTTCATTATCTGTAGTATTATCACTCGGTGCTGATGAGTTGTCTTGATTTTCTTCTTCCAGTAACTGAGTCCCAGGATTCTCCACACTTTGTCTTTCGGCAAATAAGTCCACAACCTGTAAGAAAATCATATATTATAATAATTTAGAATTAAGGTTTGATGATGCGGATTTAGTGACCTCGTCCTCGGTTTGCATTATTCTCCTGTTCTCCTCCAACTTTTTAGCAAGGTCCAGATTAGAATCAGCAGGGTCTTCTACGAATGGATTGTCATTTAAATCTGCAAATCCAATTCGAAGGTCTTTACCTCTTCTAGATTTAATCTTAGCCATCACCACCTGTAGGACATGTTTTGCTGCAATACATGAAAAAAATCTGCAATCAATAATACACATTCTAGCCATAAAATAATACATCCATCTTTTCAGAGGTAAAGTCAATTCCTACAGATTTCAGCGACGGTATCCGGGTTAAACGTATTGCCCCTGTTCGCGTTTTCTTTCGAGATTGTGGTATATATATCTTCGTAATCAGGAGCAAACATGGATCCTCTTGAGTTTACTAAGTCTTGAACCACCATTTCAAACTCTGGGTATTTAGTCGCTAAAAGTAGAAAAAAATGTAATAAAATCTTCAGAGTCAATATATACAGCGCTTGATTTTGATTTATCTCTTACTTTTGGTTATGTCTAGCCTCTTCTGAATCTGAAGTAACAAAATGAGATTACATATTACTTAAAATGGTCAATAAAAGTAAATAGGCAAATGATTGGTCTTACAGGCCGGCCAGTTAGCTTGGAGCATTTGTTAATTTCGCAAATAAGGTAGAAACATTCCATGTACCTTTAGAAAATATAATATCAGACATAAATATCAAATATTGATTTTTTTCAAGCAAGGCAACGGTAACGGTTATACTTACTTCTTTTTAAGACGTTCCCCTTGCAAATATGGTGAATTATGATCGTTATCTGAGTCATCAGATTCGACTTCTTGGGTATCTAACTCTTTGATCTTTTCAGATATTTTCTGCAATCACAATAATATACAATGTAGAGCTTAGAGCCAACATTGCTTTTAAATTCATTAATCAGATTATGATTTAGGTTTTCATTTTAAACAAAAACTAAAATCAAATGCTTTTAAAAATATTGTTTAAATATTGTTAAACTCCTTACATTCATTCGCTTTTCTAGATGTTTGATTTGTTTTATTTTCTTTTCTTCTTTTTTTCTTTTCACAGCCTCATCGTCAAAGGACTCATCATCCTCTTGCGTCCATTTCCTCAGCTTTTGGGCATCGAACTTGTCCACAAGTTCGGCAATAATAGTCCATATGCTACTTTTGGTTGCTTCAGCGAGATTTTGAGTAGTCCGTGATATGATTTGGGCCAGCTTTGAGTGAATTTCATGCGGCTCTGAAGTTAGCTTGTAGTATCTGTTCCACAATTTCTTAGTAAGTATTTCATGTTCCTTTCTTGTTATAATAGAGCTTTTCAAGCCTGATGGATCCAACTTCTCAAGAAACTGAAAGTTATCAAATTACGAATTTTTGGTTTCAGAATGGATATCCTATTCATATAATTTGAAAATCTTTTGAGATATTATCTTACGAATCGAATTTCTGTCGCTGCGTCAGATTGGAAGTCATCACTCCCAATCGCATCATCAAGAACTTCCACTTCATTGCATTTGCCATTAGTAGTTGCGTTATGGACCTCTCCGCTTCCATTAATTTCACTTCCGTTTGGCTTGGTATCTGAACTTTCTAGTTCTGTTGATGGAGAATTTTCTTCTAAAATAACATCACCAGTGTTCTGTAGGGCCACCGGACAATTACTCAAAATATCTCCCTCTTCTTTCTGTACAATTTTAATGTTGTAAACGATTTAATATATGGTATATGGATTAGTATCATACGAATCATTGATATATCGAACATTACAATAAATACTTACAGTTTGGACGTGCTCATCAGAATCAGAATCAGAGACAAGAATGACATCCTCGTCCGGTATTTGTACTGGAAGCCGGGATGACCCGTTGACCTTAATTATTGAAGGGTTTGGTTTAGAGGGTTCGTGCTTTGCCAACTTAGGAAGGATGACGGCTGGTTCAAATAACTGAATAACTTGGACATCGTCCCTTGGAATTCTCGTACGTGATGGCAGGGGGACCTTGGGAGTGTATTCTTCATCCTCAGAAGAAGACAAAGTTATAACCTCCTCTTCCATTTTGTACAAAAAATCGAAACTCGATGGATCGAAATGATTAAAAAATCCAGATTCGAAAACGACAGCTTTTGGGATTTCCTCGATAAATCTAACTTTAAAATAGAAACTATAAAAGTAAAAGAGTAGTTTCAGATGTTTTAGAGGGTTAAACAAGTTAAACTCTTAATTACTCATCAATACACAATATTTGAATGGTTGATGCTTATTCAGTTCAGATCTAGGAGCGGGTTTGTTTCTGAAGTAGTTGTAGCTAGCACAGACGAGAAATTCTTCCTGACGTTCAACGCAACATCACGTAATTCGCGTTTGATATCCTCTCTTGAGATTGGCTCCAAAAAGTCACGTTCTTCCAACCTTCTTTCTTCTCCCAGTTTCCACACCACTTTTCTAAACCCCGGGAGAGAAAAAAACGTGGAGAAAAACTGCGGCGTGCAAATTCATCTGAAGACTCTGGATTCTGGAATACTTTGGAAATCTGTACATATTTCTAATTTAAACATTCCCAGGTCAGTCCCAGCTTTTTGCACATTTATTTATTTTTTCTTATAGATTTCATTTCATTGGTCGAGTTCATAAAAATTCCTTAGATATTTCGGGGCTTTGGCCAATTTTTTTTTCTCATTTACTGTGCCAAGTGTTCGAAAGCATGCGATACTTTATGCCAGTTAATTTTATCTACAGCCTCTGCTTTAGTTTATCATAAATCGTTTTATCCTCTATTAAATATTTCGAAAATTCATGGAATAATAATGGATGCTATATTTATTTGTAAGTCAGGTCAGGTTAAAAGTACAGAGCTGCAGAGCTGGAATTAGCACAATGCTCCTTACACCTTATCGTACATGGTACGAGAAGCTGACAGTGGTTTAGCAGTCAGGTTGTTATTTAAGATTGATGGCTGGCTGGTCACAGTGGTCACCAATTTTGTGTGATGTCTTTGTCTACTCGACCAGTTCGATTCTATCATTCTTGCCCTTTTGTAAAACAAACCAGGATGCTTGGATAATTAGCATTAAGCTGTAGGAAGATATGAATGGCACAATTTTTTTTTTTAAATTTAGTTGAACATGAAAGTAAATAATTGAAAAAATTTATATGCATGCATACATATGCTGTATGGTAACGCACTTAAACTAAGAAGATGCAGATAAATTCATTATGCTCCTCTCCTATGATAAAAGTAACAATGATGGATGCATCATTCCAACGGTATGGCTATTTTTTAAATTCTATCCTCTGGTGAAGTCTAATGGATTCATTTAAATCTTTTCTCAATATTTATAATTGAATTGTTCAATTTATTCTTATTTTTGGTAAACAGCCAAAAATAGACTGTTGCTCGTTATTGCTGCCATGCTGTACTCCTTTGTGCACATTATTCGTGGCCTAACTTGGATAAAAGGATGAGAGTATGACGAACTTTTGTCCGTTTACGATTGAAAGATACGGAGCTTGTTTTTAATAATTCCCTTCTGTCGCTGTCATCTGATAATGTAGTCTATGCACCAGTCGACGAGTCCCGCCCGAAGAGGCGGCACAGAACGTCAAAGCTACAAGCATTTACAAATTCTCACTTAAAATTCCTATTAGTGTTTACCTTAATCATCACAATCATAAATGGTGGTCGAATCACCATCGCTTGTACTTTTTATTATGCGTAGTTATCTTCTTCGTGACAATCGACAATCGGTCACACTCACAAACTCACAACTAGCTCTCAATCAGTAGTATGTTCTCAGTTCCTAAGTCCGTTAAATGCAACCTGTCTGATGAGTTCTAAACCCGTCTGATTCGATTGATTCCAAAAGGATGAAAGCAGATGATTAAGAAAATCAATACTAAAAATATGTAAGGACATAAAATATTTTCAAGTAATTTTAATTTAGATGCTATAAAGTAGATCTAGAGTAGAGAGTACATCTACATGGTATCAAAATAAGCTGATAAGTTCTTGTTTGCCTAAATTATCAATAACTCACATCAGTTGACGTCCATCTTAGAATCTATATTAGAAGTTGAGGTGAGTGTACTTATTCAGATTGAGGGGCAGGGGACCAATCGATGAACCAAAAATCCAGCTAGTTCAACTCAGTTTATTGTTCTATTTCATGTGTGCCAATACTGTCAATATTGATTATCCATTTTTTCTCCGACTTGGACACAAGTTTATTGAAAAACTAACATAGATAAGGTGATTAGGAGAGGCAGGTGAGGTGAGAGGTGGTACTCACAAGGCCACTGCTCCTTGGAAATAAATACAGTTCTTATGGCATTTCTTGTCAATCATGTTTAAAGTTAAAAATAATAACTTTTAGAACTTTGGCCTATTACTCACCGTGGACGATATATTATGGAACATGCGAATGATTCAAAAGGGTTTTAGTTAACGAAGCATCAAGTAAAATCTTAACCCTATCAAGCCACTATTATTTGCTCCTTCGGCAACTTCATTCATTTAATATAATATTTATTTGCTTAATTACTCATCCCGTAGTTTGGGTGGAACCAGACCACAGCGTCCACAGCATTCATCATCTCTATAAACTACTAAACTTAGCTTGTCGTTAATCACTTTTATTTTCACTCACTGTTAAACATTTTAAAAGTAAATCATTTCCTCCATTGCCATGCTTCTGTGCTCATTCTATTTGAGCAGATAGATGAGTCAAATTTTATAGCTTTGTTTTTTTTGCAGAATGGAGAATCTGAAATTAGACCAAGCAGCAGTGGTTGGACTTTTGTGTAATCTTATGCGTTGAGTACATTCTTCTGATTCTGCTTAGCATTTGATTTGACATTCTAATCCCGCAGAGCCATAGGCAGAGGACGAATTGTGGGAAAGAGGTAGAGAATTTTAGGCATAAAATGAGTGGAATATTAAAATGTCATCTTCCGTGCGTTTCTAGAATAGTCCATTTAAATCCTCATTTCAATACACAGTCTGTTTCGTAAAATTCATAATAATAATAACAATTGGAGACTATGGGATGAGTCACTCCACAAATGCTATGCCGAGGCAGTTGTGCAAGTCGAGGTAGTGAAATAATACGCCTCTCACACGTCCTACGTACCTGCCACCAGTGCTGCAGTGACCAATGCTACCATATTAACATTACAGACTGCTCACCACCACCACTGACTAAATACTATCCAGCAGAGAGGAGTTTGAGCAGAATTTTGTCAAGTCAGCTTCTCAAAGTCACGGGAATCAGGGGATGGAGAACAGTTGTACTTGAGCAGGGAAAAGTGCCACTACTACTGCAACTCCAATTTACTCTCGGAAATATTATTTCCCATCTGCAACTCAATCAACTTAAATCGAACTGATAGCTGAAATGTTGATCTGATTGATATATTTATATTCAATTGATTAGTCTTTTCTTCACAAATTGCCGTTTTTAAGCAGTGTACAGGTTTTAAATTTTATAGCAAACTTTGTAAAATTACAAGCTCCGTCTTATTCTGCTTATCAGTTGGTTCAGCTCTTTATCAGAGGTTGACATTGAACTTGAAAGAAACTCGATAGGGAAAGGAGTAGTTGTGCTCTTTTATCACTCATTAATCTTAACGATTGATGGGAGGAAAATTCTTAATTATATTGATTGAGCAAAGAACTTAGCCGTTAGTCGGGGATTTGAATAGTACGTACTTTAGATGCAGAATTAGGAAGGGTTGTAAAAGGATCATTTAAGATGGCCAGTGTGAAGCCTCGGAGGATTTTATTGTTCTTCGGAGTGTTCATTTGTATCTTGGAAGGATGTCAAGGGTCACTATCCATCCAGAAGAAGATGTCATCCAGACATGCTCAAGACTCTCCCTTCACCTTTAACTTAAGTCAAGAGGAGGAACAGGATTCAGATTTCCTATCCAGCCGAGATAAACGAGATGTTAAAGCCCCGGCCTCAAATTCAAAAATTAAGTCTGATTATGTAAGCTGGAACATTATTATTCTTGTTTCATAAAAAGCAGTAGATTTTTTGTACATATTGCAATACACAATACTCGAAAGTTTACATGTCATGCATATACTGGTTCAAAAGGTTGAGTTAGAAAAACTCTCGACTTTATAGTGGTTATGATGATTGCTATGAACAAATTTAAACAGTTCTCAAGGATTTTGATGGTCGCAAACAAATGATATATTTTTAGTTTGCCATTAAGTAAGTTAGATTTAACTTTAGTTGGGATCTTTGGGCTGTCTTTTGGTTTTCAAGATTACTATTTATAGAAGCCTACGCAGCAACATATGTATTTAGAATGGTGTGAGTGTAGAAGCAGGGATGGATATGTTGATATTTAAGTACCTACCCGATTCCGAGGATTGTGACTTAGGATAGGTCTACTTAAGGATTTAAGGATTGAGATTAAAAAAGATAGTAGACTTTCTGAGAATGTGGATTAGGCCATTAGGCGTCTTTGTATTTAAATGATAACTTGATGTGTTTTATGTTCTACTAGAGTGTACTGCCGGCTTGGCATAATCAGTTGTTGGTGTACTGGGCAGGAAAAGATGTGATACTTTGCTTGGCGAAGGACTCCAAGCCCAACTCGACTTCCACATTGTTCGTTTCTCAGGATTATGGTGGCAAGTTTATAAATGTCACAGACCAATTGCTTATGAAGAATAAGAGTCCACCGGCGTTGGAAAAATTTTTCAATCATCCAAAAAATACTGGGTTGGTAAGTAGTCAAAGTCGTTCTTAATCGTGTTCTACTAGATAACCGAGACTTCAATCTCAATCAATTTAACTTGCCTTACGTTTTAAAATATAATTTTTGAGTTTAGTACCTATATAAGGTTTTAATAGTTCTACTTTGAATTTAGTTTGTGTTTACGGACACCCGCAACAGGTATGTGTATACAACTGACAACTTTGGAAAACATTTCAATGGAACGGAGGTCAGCTTCGTACCAGATGAAATTATTTTCGATCCCGTACAGAAAAAAAATATCATTGCATATGAAAAAACTACCCCCGATCGCGAGGTACTTAATATTTTTGCTACTTCGAACTTCGATATATCATGAATTCTTTTCATTCACATTTAAAATGGTTTGTCTGATATGTTGGGACTACTTTTTTTAAAAGATGTGGGTATCCCAAGACTATGGAAAGACATGGAAAAGAGTTCAGCAGCATGTGAAATCAGTTGCCTGGGATGAGTCTGTCATTCCACCTAAACTCTATCTACAACGAGAGCAGCCAAACGGAAGGTCAGTCGTCATATCATCAGATTCGTTATTCCTGGATCCGAAAGACACGAGTGTTGTTCTAGATGAAGTGGACGAATTCCAGATTAAGGATGACTACATGTTTGCAACTCAGCATATAAATAATGTAAGGCATCTTTAAATGTACTTTAGTGTTTCTTGCAAGTTGAGAAAACTTACATGAATATTTAATTAGGATTCTCTGGAGCTTAAGATTTCTTACCAACACGGTGGATTTTTTCCGGCATTGTTTCCAACTACAAGTCCAACGAAGCATTTTCATGTGGCCGATATATCTACAGATGGACAGGTTAACTTTAACTTTACTTTTATTGTCTTTTCGATTTCAAAACACTAAAAATTAATGAGTAAACATGAAACTCGAGTCGTCATATGTCTTTGAGGCTTTGACCTTTGTGATGTGTGTATTTACATGGTATTTACTAACCGATGATATTTATAGATCTTTGTATGCGTCGTACACAATGAAAGCCACTCGAACTTATACATAGGAAGTGTACCAGCTGACAACAAAACCAGTCCAAAATTCTCCTTGTCATTAGAACGTATTGTGTTTTTTAAACCGAATGTCACATGGTCGGAGTCATGGCTAAAGTATGTACTGGGGAATTAAATTCTAATTTTTTAAAGTTTCGAGTAGTTTTGACAAATTCTATTCGTGCTAATATATTTTTCTTCCATTTATAGTGATGTCACGGAAGAAGAATTCGTAGACCTTCATCATGTAGAAGGACTTCGTGGTGTTTATATTGCTAGTCAGCTGAAACCTTTATCCGCAGGAAAGACCAAGATCAATCTAGATGAAGTAACATCGTGGATAACCTACGATCAAGGTGGAGAGTGGGAGATGTTAAAACCTCCAGAGTTCGATGATGACGGTCACCCAATATACTGTCAGTATGTAAGTGAACAATGATGATTGAGTTTGTTTAGAATCCTTTCTATAAAAAAATAACATGATGATACAAAGCATAGCAAGAGTTTGGTGAAGTCCCACGGTTCCAGTTTCACGCCTACAACAAGGGGGCTACAGATGGACATCTTTTGATGTCCCATTTGCCCTCGGGAAGGTCTGAGACAAGGGCCGTTCAATGCTCTAGCCGGGCATCCTTGTAAACAGGGAGTAAGGAAAGTGAAAAAGGCACGTTTTGTCGATCTTCTGACTTCCTTTATGCCTGGGATACTGATAATTTTCCAAAATTCGTTGGTTGAGGTGATAAGGAAGTTGGAATTGGGAAATCCTTATGGCCAGCCACGTAAGTGCAATTTGTAGGGTGGAACATTTGTTTCATAACTCAATTCAGACTACGTTGAGACTGGATGTGGGAATTATCAAGCGAAGAATGAGCTCTGCAGTGTTGACTGATAAAGTGATAGTGAAAAGCTAGTAGTAATGTAATTTTCAATGACTAGAGTTACTAATACCGAGTTTGTAATTACAATTTCAGACGAGTAAGAAAACTGGGGAAAACTGCTCATTGCATATCAGTCAACAGCTAAGTCAGCTCTATCCAGTAACCCGAGCGGTGCCTATACTGTCGAAAAAATCAGCTGTTGGGCTAATTCTTGCAACGGGAACCGTCAATACTACTCTCAAAGGGCGCTTAGGTGTTTATCTTTCGACGGATGGAGCCTCAACATGGCGTCAGGTTGGTTAACAGCACATTCAAATTATTTATTTATTATGATTACAATGTGAGACGCACAGTAAGTGTACATTGTGGTTGTTTCATTACATTATAATTATTCGATTGTTTAGTGTTTCTTATAGCTGATAATTTAAAATTTTATTCCGTGTTCTTTCTTTCCTTAGCTTCTTCAAGGAAACTATCTGTATGGTTTCGGAGATCATGGTGGAATCATTGTTGCAACCAAATACTACCGAATTGGAGATGCCACTAATGAGCTGATTTACTCAATTGACGAGGGAGACTCCTGGCAAACATACGAATTTTATCACGACAAAGTCAAGGTTTTGGGGTTCATGACAGAGCCAGGAGAAAATACAACAGTGTTTTTCATATTTGCTTCCGTTCCTGAGAAGGCACAGCACTCCTGGGTTTTGATCAAAGTGGACTTTAAAGATGTCTTTGGTACTTTGACGGACTTACTTTGATGAGTGCAGGAAATGAATTTTGATTATTTAATTTCTGATGTAGAGAGAAACTGTACGGCAGCTGACTATAAATGGTGGTCACCATGGGACAGTAAGCCAGGAAGGCAATGTCTGCTAGGTCAGAAGGAAGAGTATGAAAGGCGTGTCCCTAAGCAGAAATGCTTTAATGGCAAGGGCTACGAAAGACCAGTTGTAAAAAAAATTTGTAGTTGTGAGAGATCTGATTTTGAATGGTACCTGATTTACTTTACTAGCTGTGCCAAGTTCGTAGTTTTACATTTTATATCGAATCATTTATCGTTGTTTTTTGGATTGTTTAGTGATTTCGGCTACACAGAGGATCCTCGAACCGCTGATAAAAATTGCTTAAAAGATAACTCGGAAACAAGTCCAGGAGTAAAGGCAGAATGGTGTAAGCCGGGGGTCAAATTCTACAATAAAACTAAGGGATACCGAAAAGTTCCAGGGGACGTATGTAATGAGTTGGACGAAGTGTCTAAATTCTTGCCGGAGACGATACCCTGCGCTGTGAAGTAAGTAGATAATTATGTGAATTGTGACAACTGACAACTTCGTCCATTCAAATTTAGCAAACTCATACTAACATGGTGAATGAAATTCTCAGGAGTGAACTCGAGTTCATGTTGGTGGCCAAAAGAGATTCGGTTTTGCGGATCGACCTCAATGATTTCAATAGAATCGAAACGCTGCCACTTCCCAGAGTCCGGTCTGTCATTGCTGTTGACTTCGATGTAAAGAACAACTGCATCTTTTGGTCAGATGTGAATAGAGATCACATAATGAAGCTTCATTTGGATGGAGAAAGTGAACCTGAAATTTTAGTTTCGTCCAATTTAAAATCCGTCGAAGGACTAGCGTACGACTGGATGGCTCACAATTTGTACTTCAGTGATGGTGCGGAATCTAAAATAGAAGTAATTCGAACAGATGTCCACCACCTGGGTAGAATGAGGAAGAAAATTTTAGGGAAACCCGCCGTTGAGAAACCTAGAGGAATCGCTGTCCATCCCGGTCAAAAGTAAGTGCAGCTTGATATAATTCACAGTGGTAGGAAGTTCTGTAAATAAAATTTATAATCTGTTGCAGATTTTTATTTTGGACTGACTGGTCAGCGGATAAACCGTGTATTGGCAGATCCTTATTGGATGGATCAGATGTAAAACGGATTGTCGAAAACAAAGAAGCTGCCCAAAATGTCCGATGGCCTAATGGAATCACCATTGACTATAGTGGAAATCGATTGTATTGGGTAGATGCTTTTCTTGATCGAATGACTACCGCAGATTTTGATGGAGGCCATCTCAGAGTATTCCTCGAAAATGATGTAATTAAAATTAATAACCAATTGAAGTCAGAAAATTTAATAAATGTCAAATGTATTTTTATTTTGTGGAATTAGAATCGTGTTAATCATCCGTTTGCGGTCGGAGTTTACAAAAACTTGGTTTACTGGGACGACTGGACGACCAGGTCAATTTACTTTGCTAGAAATGATGCACATGATGTGAAGAAGTCTATATTCTTGGTTATTGGAAATCAATCTCGGCTAATGGATTTAAAGGTTTATTTTTATTTTCAGTCGATAAAAAATTATTTCTAAACTAAACATCAGTCTAAATTAACGAATTAAAAATAATTGTGATAGGTTTATGGAAATGGAATGCAAGTGGGAAACAACAGTTGCTCCGGGCCCAATAATACTTGCTCTCATTTATGTCTTGCCTTACCAAATGACACAGTTACCTGCGAGTGTCCTGATGTACTTGTCAAGCAGAATAATGGAGATGCCTGCCTTTGTCCAGATGGAAAACCAGTAAAAGAGGATGGACACTGTGGTGAGTAAAGAGTAATTATCAATTGAAAATGCATTAAATAGCATCAAAGAATTAATATAGGAGTGAATACTTATAAACAGAGTCATATTGTAACGTCGGAACCACCTTCAAGTGTTCAAGCAGTTTCTGCATTCCTTTGGGTTGGAGTAAGTTGCAATCAAATTTCCAAGGCTATGAAAATGTTAATTATGTTAAACTTTGTCAATTCAATTTATTTCCACTCTTATGTAGAATGTGATGGGGACGATGACTGTGGGGATTCCAGCGACGAAGTAAGTTTACAGATGATTTAAAACATTCCTGCATATTTTTTTTGCTACAATAAATATCTATCAATGATTCAATATAGAAAGACTGTGACAGGCCTACATGCACTGCGGCTCAATTTCAGTGCAATGTCACCGGTAAGTGTGTACCGGAAGCTTTCAGGTAAATGATCTAAAATTTGTTTTATATTTTCTCGTAATAAATAAGCTCGGTATTTAGTAATTCTATGGACTTGCGATTGTGTGTTTTTTTAATCAAGCATCGTAATTGTAACTGTAACTATGTATGACAATTTGAAGACAAAGTTTTTGATTTGTTGAATATAAAGATGTGACTTTGATCGTGACTGCGGTAGTGATGATGACTCAGATGAGAGCGACTGTGAAGGAAAGTATCCCAAGTGTCACGATGAAACGCACTTCCAGTGCGAAAACGGAAGATGCATTTTGAAAAAGTGGCAGTGCGACTTTGAAGACGATTGTGGAGACGGAGGCTCAGACGAGAGAAACTGTACTATGACACCTAATAAATGCGGAGGTAAAACTCAGATTAAGTTTCTAAAGGAGCTTAAAATCTATAGGTAATACTCTATGTTCTAATTTTGTTGTTCACTGCAGTAAATGAATACAAATGTCTTGGAGAAGACAAATGCCTAAGTATCGACTGGGTTTGTGATGGGGATAAAGATTGTAAGTCTTCAACTTATTCTTAATGTACCGGGTGAGTCACGATCACGAGTGACTATACGCTTTAAAAATATCATATGTTTAGAATTCATGGACTGATTTTATCGATGCATAGCTTTTTTTGAAGCTACTGAACTAACTTAAACGTGGCTTATCAGCAATAGAGATATTTGTTGCCAGATTTGGCAGGAAAAAAAATCCGACATTCCAGAATCAGGAATTTAGGCAGATAAGGTTTTTCTTCGGAATTTTTAGATTATAAGAGATTAAGATGAATTCAATGCACCATATTCTGAAATTTGATCTCACTTTGAGATCGAATTTCATCATGGTTTATACCAATGAACAAAAAATTTGGCTTGTGCGAAAGTTTTACGAAGTCCAAAATTTAGCTGAAGTTCTGGATGTTAAGAAGAAGAAGGAAGAAGGTTATGGATGTTACAGTTCGAGGATTTGCCACCTCATAAACATACAATCACAAACTTGATAGCTTGAAGTTTGAAGAACACGGAACAGTCCAAAATTAACCAAAAACTCAAAATCCAACAGTTTTAACCCCACATAATGTGAACCTTATCCAGAAAAGTTTTGGACAAAATCCCCATCTTTCGACAACACAAGACAAGTTAGGGGCCGAATGGAAGAGTGCATTATTTAAGGTGGTGGACATGTCATTTAAGTTAGTTCATTGACTACAATTTAAGATATTATTCAATTAAATCGGTCCATGCATTCTTAAGTTATGATCGTTTTACCGTGTATAGTTACTCGTGACTCACCCTGTATAACATAATAACAACTAACCGAATGAGCATACAGCATACAGATATTTTACCCAACTGTATAATTCCAGGCAATTTAGGATCTGATGAAAAGAACTGTACAAATACAACCTGCCCAGATTGGAAATTTCATTGTGGAACTGGGGAATGTATTATGGTGAGCAGAGTTACAATATTAGTATTTTTATTATGATTAGTACTTACCATAATTTAATCAATCGAATGATTAAATGTTTTTTAAAAGAAATCTTGGGAATGTGATGGTGACAAGGTAAGCAATTAAATCAGATTTATAGATACAAATATAAATTCAAATTTTTGGAGGATTCTGTCAATTCCTTATGGCGTAAATTTGTATTCCAGGATTGTCCAGATGGATCAGATGAACATATAGACTGCCCCGCTATTGTAACACCTCCACCGGGAGTAGATCCATTTCAAAGAGTAAGAATATATTTAAACAGTAAGATCCTTAGACCACAGGATCGCGAAAGTGTATTTGGCACCGGACATGTCTTTACTCTTTAACTTGTTGATATTTTTTCCAATACTTAATTGGTGATTTACTTTTTTTTACGGGCTCTTCAAATAGCAAGACATAAATTTCGCAATTCTTTGGTCGAGATTAAAGCAGCTCCATTTTACAATATCCGAGTAGAACAATTATTTCATTATTTCTGTATTATTTTTTACAGGGTAACTGCTCGGAGATGTCTCAAATGTTCGAATGCACTGGTTCAAAAGAATGTATCCCAGTGTTTTGGAAGTAAGTGTTTCCTTTGTAAACTTAATGGCTAGGGTGCGCTTTTGATTATTTTTTCATCCCATCCTATCAGGTGTGATGGGGCTAAAGATTGTCAAGATGGAAGCGACGAAGCAGGTTGCAGTGGTTCTCAAGATCTTCCAGAAATCATTACTTTGAGGCCTCACAAAGATTCTTGCTCTGTCGATCATTGGCGATGCAATAGTGGTGAGCAGAAAATTTCATTTAGGATTTAGAAATCTATCATACAACACTATACACATGCATAACCATCTGACTGGAGCTTGTCCAGCCAGGTGTATACAATTGAGTACGAGTGAATTTTGTTTATTAATTGTTTTCATAGGGGACTGTATCGCTTTAAGTGCTCGGTGTGACGGGTTTATAGATTGCCCAGGTCCAGGCAAAGAAGATGAAAAAGATTGCGAAAAAACTAGCAAGTTTTGTTCGCCCGGCTATGAACAGTGTGGAATGTCTAAAATTTGTGTCCTTCAAAGCCAGATCTGTGATGGAAAATACGATTGTCCTAACCAAATGGATGAGCTGATTTGTGGCAGTAAGCCCAGTAAGTCTGATTTCCTCGAAACATTGAACATCATTAAACCAGCGAATCTTACTAATAATTATTTGAAGATTAGATTGTAATCATTACTCGACCCAATGTTATTGTATCTAAAAATTTCACAGATCTCAAATGTAACTCTGGAGAATTCAAGTGTGACGATGAGTGCAAGCCATTGTTCAAAAAGTGCAACGGAAAGTAAGTAGCTTAAATCATGGAACATGAGAAAGCAAGAAATTTTTGATTCATTGTGTTATTTTTGTTTTATAGAGAGGATTGCTTTGATGGACAAGATGAGAGCAAGGAAAACTGCCTTAATCACAAAAAGTTTTATCAAGTATGTAATCCTGTGAAATGTAGTAGCTTACCGGTTATTGTTCATTGTTTTGATTTGAATCTATTTGCTAGGTTGCAGGAATGTCGTTGGAACGAGACTTCGAAAGTTCTGAACAGCTCGATATGGAATGGTGGGTAGATCCGTCCTTAACAGGGGATATGAAATTTCTCCCTTCCTATTGTGAGATCGAATCTGGTCATTGTCTGAATGAAACTGTTTGGACTCGAGAGAGACGATTCACCCTTGGACATACAGAGAAGCTCCGTCCGTACACGGCATATTCTATAACAGTTTATGTTCAAAAAGACAACATCATTTACCCACCTGCAGTGTACAAAAACGTAACAACTTCTGAAGCAGGTAAATTGGGTTGGGAGGATAGTTAATGATAATGCAAATCAGCATTTAATACAGTCGTTTTTTCTCCTCAGAGCCTGGTAAACCATTTGGCTTGGATGTTAAACAAAGAAACGCAGATGAATTAACCGTTACTTGGAAAAAACCTGCTCATCCGAATGGAAAGATTGTCAGCTATAACATATTATTTCATCCTCCAATGCCTCCGGCAGCAATCGTTTCAACAACGGAAGAGGTCACAATTTCTAACAAACAATCTGACCCTGTTTTCAAATCTGGAGTCAACTACACATTCTGGGTAAGAGATTTTAAAAGACATTTGCATGTATAAAACATTTGGAAGCAGTCTTTACATTTTCATGGTTTTATAGGTACAATCTCGTAATTCTTTTGGATCAAGTAAAAATTCAGAACCGTTCACTTATGTTTTCAACGCTGATGTAGCTATGCTTAATGAGCTCAGGATAAAAGGTTTGCATCCAATAATCCAACTAAGCTTAAACCGTGTTGGTATTCTTTAATTGAAATATTAATGGACTTGTTGTACAAAATGCTTTCAGAACCCAAAGAGAATTCGGTTACTGTTATGTGGAAAGCATCAAACAAGAATGTGGATAACTTCACAGTTATTTTGGAAACTGTAGGGCAAATGTATCCCTTTAAATACTATAACTCTACTCCAGAATCTCACATCTACTGTAAGTTATCCGGTGCTATTGTTTTGTTAACCCTATTTACAAGACGTCATGTCATCGGTTCAGATTTTTCCCAAGGACAGATAATGCTCTTCAGCTGTGCGGAATTTTTCTTAAACACTATTATTTTATTTTATTCGTATAGTTGAGACTCTTGCACCGAAAACAGAGTATAAAGTCACCGTGATCCCAATTCACAAAAAAATTCACGGGAGTTCCCAATCGGTTAAGTTTTCGACCAAAGGTAATAATAATAATAATTTAATAAGTAAAGCAACGAAAGTAACTTCAGTTTAATTTAGAATCATTAATTAATGTATGATTCATAATTCTAGGAGAGAAGTTACCCAAAGTGAAAGGGATTACAGTCGATCTATCGAAGAAAGACAATAAAGTCACTGTTAGCTGGTCGCCTGTACAAGGTAGTGACTGGGTGTATGGTGTATATTATGGAAAATCTACACAAGAAATAATTGCAAAAAGTAAGTATCAAATTACTCGATTTTTTATGTAGTAGCAAGCTTAGTTTGACATTTAATTTTACTATTTGACTTGTTTCCAAAGAAGCTCGACTGTCTACTAGTTCAACATCTGTAGTCATCGAAGACCTTGATTCATGTGAAACCTATTTGATCGACGTCGGATTAGTTCGTCCTCAGGGGGTTGGACCTCTAACGGAATCTCCAAAGCAAATAATAACTCGAATGGATGAAAAGGCGCCCCCGAAAGATGTAAAAATAGCTGGAATTGGTAACGAGATGAAAGTGGAAGTAACTTGGAAGGCACCTTGTCCGGTTCTCGAGAGTGCTCTGAGCTACAATGTAAGTACCTAAGATTAAATCATTGAAGTTAATTACATAGGATTAAATTTCTCATACTATTGTTGCAACAGATTACACTTAAAGAAATTACAAGGAACAGAATTTATGGAGTTTCTAGCATTTCTCTTTCTAAGAAGCCTGAACTGAGCTACACTATGCAGATTCACTACGGAGGTCGCTACGAGTAAGGATAAAATTATTGAACTGTTAACATTAATCAATATTTTAGACATCTTAATATTTACATATTTATATCGACATCGTGTGTCTAGATTAAATGTGAGTACCAGTGCTCAAGGCGCACGGCCCTCTACACCAGTCGTATTCGACGGACCACCGATTCCTTACCCAGAACAAATTGACCAATGCTTGGAATGTAACCCCTTAACAGTTTTCTGGGAAGAACCAGCTCTTCCCAAGTTGGTCACAAAGAAGGGACCGTAAGAGAATTTCTTTCTTATTCTAGGATAAGTAGACTAAGTGAAAAATATCGTAATCATTGGTGTAAATTAATTAATTTTTAGTGTTAAGTACGTGGTGTGGGTGTCTAAAGATCAGACATTTGTAAATGCAAAAAAACACGAGACTGATAAACGGAACTACCCTGTAAGTGAGCTGATTCTTGGTGATGACATGTATTTTGTGGCAGTTAGCGTCAAAGACGCAGAAGGTTTGGAGTCTCCTAGATCTTCGGCTGTCATTATTGAACAAAGAGGTACACAAAGGATCAACTGTATTCATATTTCATTTATGAGATAACTGTAAGAATCTGTTAATTATACTATTTGTACTATTGCAGCTTCTTTGCCTCAAATTATGCTGAGTACAAACAATGCCCTTGCAATCGTGTTGACGGTCATCATTGTGATCGTCATCCTCGTGGCAGTGTTAGGGATCTTCGTTGTGCGGCATAAACGACTCCAAACTTCGTTTTTAAACTTTGCAAGTTCCCACTACAGTACACACTCAGGTGCTGCCACTTTCCAGCAAAATATGGGTAAGATAAGTTACTGATTATTGATTCAGTTTCAGAGATTGGTACTCCAGTAATTTTAAAATGATACATCTTAATTTGGTTTTACAGAAGAACAAGACTCGCCTGTAATCCGTGGATTTTCAGACGACGAACCTTTGCTAGTGGCTTAAAATGCGTAACATACATACTGAAATCTAGAAATATGTCTTTAATCGCACCTTTGTTTATTTATCGTAAGTTAATACCATGTGATACGTAAGGGTAAATGAAGAAGGAATGTCTTATATTATACTTAATGATAAGCAAAATGGTTGTTGATTCTCGAGGAATTTTATATTCAGCAATTTTTATCTCACACCCATTTTTTTAGAAGTACGATTTTATGAATGAAAAAGCAAATGCGTAGTATTTTTGTTTTGGCGCATACTGTTACTGTAACTTTTTACAGTCACCTTTTAATGTCCTTGCAAAGCAAGTTTTATGAATAGTTTCGATGAATTTCTTCGTAAATAAATTAAGATTATGGTACTGATCAAACTGTCACCGACACTCCAGTCGTGTTACCCTATATATTTAAACATTTCGTCAGTATTTTTGTTATGGAGGGAACTGATGTGCTAATAGTCATTTTAGATCTAAGTTCTCCACAACTTTGCCAATGAGCTCAACCGCTGTAATAAACTAGTTTTAAAATAAAACTCATCCATCTGCATTCCGGTCATAATTTATTTACTGAAACCTTTAGAAAGCAACGACGAAGACATATCCTACCTAAATGTGTAAACACACTTTTGAAGATACAAAGTGATACAACGCAGGGCTTAGTGAAAAATGGTTGTTGCATTTCTGACAAAGTGACATCATTATAAAAAAATGTCCATAATCAGAGTGTTGTTGCTTGAAGAGGAATTGTTTATTGAATTGATAAAAAGTAGGGGTTTAGTAGTTGAGCTTATAGCCTGCAAATGTTGTACACGTCAACGTGTGTGAGTTAAATATTATATAGCCTAACATCCTCCAACTTGATCAAGCCAATGTTTAATCTCTTTTCATAAACGGACATTTAACAGAGTTTTAAGATTGTGAGTGTTTGAGGGGTCTCTGGTAGTGGATTCATTTCATGGCTTCTCGTATAATCGGTGATAGTAGAAATTATGTGGGAGAGAGTCCTTAGGTTATCTGTGTAGTAAACTGTGTCTGGTATATAGTTATTTTTTATGAAGGATGGAGGTCTGGACAGGTGAGGTGGGAAATGAGAAGGTGTACATGCTCTGGGCAACAAAAAGCCAACCACCTCTAGACTTTTGAGAAGTGTTCATAATAATAATACCCGGCTTGGATTGTACTTGTGCAGGTCTTCTTCCCAGCCCAGTTGATTTCCAGTATATTCTGTGAAGGAATAGTAAGTTTTTGGTCGGTTGGTACGCGCACCCAGAGAGCCACAAGAGCACAACAAGCCAATACGGGAGAACATAAGAGATCCATCCACATGTTCCTCTCCCTTCCTTTTAGTATAACAGCGGAACGAAGTCTATGAGAAAACTTAGTAAACGCTCCGCATCCGCTCTCTTCACACACACGCCAACAATCCTCACACATTGCTACCAACACTAGAGACCAGATAGCCCACAACAATGGCCCAAGGTCATTGAGCCCTCATACAATTAAAACATCTCAGCTATCAAAGCCACCAATAAATAAATACAATCTCTGCAAATTAGTGGGAAAGGATTTCAAATCTCAAGAGACCCCTTGGAAATACCCGTCAACGCGTCAACCTCCAGATCTGTTCGGGGCGAAGGGACACAACTACCTGGCATTTCTCTCCAGAGTCCAGCGTCTCCCTTATAATATAGGGAAACGTGCTCTGCGGTTTGGCACTACTGCAGTTCTTGCTGTTGCAGTGGAAGGTTCTCTTGTGTCCTTAATTCAATTGTGGTTCATCAAGTTGTCTTAACTTAATTTCACGATCAAGAAGCCGGTCAAGTTATGCCCTAGACTTCCACAACTACTTTTCCATATAGGACAGATAATCTTGGACGGAGTTTGAGGGGAAAGTGGTGTCAAGGGACTTATTGTCACAAGTCTCCTTCATCTCATTGTTTTTGGGGGAGAGAAGATTTAAGGAATAAAGGACATCATTTGTTGTCAAAAGTTTCAAACGCTCAGGATGGGGAGAAGTTGGACTAAGGGAAAGTGCGTCTTCTCTCTTTTGGCACATCTTGCCATCCTTATCCCGCTATTCGGTAAGATCTTATAAGCAAATACTTTTCTTAGTTTATAAGCACATTGCCTATTTATAAACTAGATATACGAGACATTTCTAGCTCAAAGAGCCAGAGAGGTGGAAACTTGTTTTGTCAATCTCTTATCCAAATATTCTCATCAACATTTCTCATAATCTTACAACTATTATTCAAAAGTCTAAAAGATCATTCATCAACTTTATATGTAAGTTGACCAAAAACACGAAAAATAACTTTTAGCAATTGCATCCTCCAATCCATCGAAAAGGAGTGGAAAAACCTTTCAAGACTTTGTTTGTATGACTTTCCAGTTCTTGTAGTTTTGGTTTCTAAAAAATTGTATGGTCTATGGTGGTGTCTGTGGTTGTTAAAGTATTTGCAAATATTTGACATGGCCAACATACTTTTAGAATCTAGAATGAAAATGAAGGGAAAAAAATTGGCGAGGGTGCAAATATTTTTTCCCTCATCTCGACTCTTTTTCAAGTAAAGGGGACATTAGTAGTAAGACAGAGGGGGATATCTCTCTCCGTTCTACAACTTGTAATACCGGAGGAACGTGAGGTCGTCAGGTGTCGGATTTCATCTCAAACTCCAAAAGCTTTTCTCTTTTTTACTTGTGGAAAAACTCGTAAGCATTCGCAAGTCAATATGAAGGGGAAATGAAAATTTCCAGGAAGCCTTTGTAAATGTTAGTCCACATGGATTTGGGTCAGTTTTTCCCGATAAGACGAGGACTCGTGGTGGTACGGGCTCGTGTGTCAACTCTCTGACTCACCAGTGTCTCCTGAATCCGGAAACGGTGATATAGGGTCGATTGTGATTAGTCGTGTACAGGATTCTATGAATCAATGCCTTGTTTCGAAATTGATTGTGACTTGTTAGGGTCTGATGATGGAGTTGCTGACAAAGTGCAAGGAAGTGGAAGGAAGGAAGCCTTGCGAATTTTTTCTCCTTCGTCGTTGTTATCGATCTCGTTGAGTGAGAAGGTCTGGCTGGTGCTAGGTAGTTTGGGATATCAGGTTGCAGGGTAGTAGGGCATGGTTGGTGGTGGTGGCTTGAGTTTGGAAGGTGCTTTGCGAATCCTCCACTATGCTCTGCAAAATCATACTACCAAGTCTCGGCGAAAAGAGACAAGGAGATGGAGAGATCGATATCCCCCGGCCTTTTCCCCCAATTCAGGGGCTAAATAAATCCAAACGCTCCCTCCTCTCATTTGGCAATCTAGGAGGTCCAGGGGTTATTTATGTGTTGGATGACATTAAATTCAAATATAATCCCCCCACGGGCATTTATAACTTTATCCATACATCAAATCTTCCATCCATATCGTATGACACAAGAGCCCGGGTCGTCTACCTATTTTATAATCCTGACTCAATATCTACAAACAGAGTCAAACTGTTATATTTTCTACCACTCGCAGTTCTGTACCGTTTTACGATGTAATTCTAAAACCCTGTTGTTACAACTTCACTTACAATGAGACTTGGAAAGTCTTTCAAAACTCAATGGGATAGAAATTAAATTTATTTGCCCATTTTAACTCCTCTCACTTTCTACTATGTGCCAATGTGGAAATGGAAAAGAGCTTTTGGGTTCTTGACGTGATCTTTTTTTTTTATTACTGGACAGGGGGGAATCATATTGTGACTGTTTCTAATTTGCACACGGTGAACTAAAAAGTATCAAGTATCTCCACCCTTCATTAGTATTCCTGGCCCATGGACTGACAAAGAACGATTACTTTACCCGATTTTCTCTCTCTCCTAGAAATGGCAAATTAACCCTTTATGATTAGCAAAAACCGAGGAAAATTACCCCCTTTATCCCTGTTTATGACCATCGTTTTATTTCTAAACTTTTATTTTCGGTTTTCCTTCACCAGAGTTTCGTGGTATTGGGACTAGGAGTTGGAAATTACTGTCATGGAATGAATGACTCAACTCATTAAGCTGAGTCGATACCGTATAGTTAAAAGAGCTCATACAAAGACTCGTGTAGAATACAGTATAACATTTCTTGGAAATTCCCTAAGCTATTTCTAACATAGCCCCTCAAGTTCATCTCCATAACTGCTTGCTCAGCGTTTTGATTATTTAAGTTGCCACCACCTTCATTCATATCCATGGAGAGCGGATGGATGGGAAGATATACAAAAATTCTACCCACTTCCAGCATCCCCTAAAATTCTTGGACACTTTCGTTTTAAAGAGGCAATGAATTCCGAATGGTTTAAAAACGGATGTGAGCTTATAAACTGTCACCAGTCTCGTTGAATCCATTAATAGGATCAATAGGATGTAATTGCAAGGGAATTGCTGACTGAGTTCAAATTAAATCCTAATTCCCGAAAGATAAAAGGGACTAGAAACTAATGCTTAAAACCATAAGGTTTCAAGTGTCGTAATTCGTAAATTCGGTGGAGGTGAACTAAATTTGTTTGAGGAAGGTCACATTCCCTGCACACAAGCTGCTCCGTTTCCCTCTTTAATAAGATGATGAGACTTCACGGGCTTCCCTATTCGACTAAAATTGTAAAAGGAATTAGGATTGAAAGTAGAGGAGCATGGGTTGCATAAGTATGTGGGAAACTGTCGGTGGTGGTTGAGGATCCAAGGAATCAAAAGGTGGATAAGGTTTAACAAGCGCAAGTAAATGAAAAATCTGTTTTCTTTCCGAGATGAAAAGTCAACGTTATGGCCGGATGGGTTCAAATTTCTTTCATCCTTTTTTAAACTCCTTAAGGATTCACCTTTCTTCAAACTCATTCCCTTTCTTCTATAGTTTCAAGGGACAGACTTGATTTCATAATTTCAAAGCCATTTCACACCATTTCCTAAGGCTTCTCCCTTCTGCCTCCCACCTCTGTATCTTATTTATGGAATCAGGAATCCCCACACCTAGGCTATCGATTTTCTAGGTCCTATTGCTTGAAGTGTGTACTCAAGTATAAAAACCGTACTTTCAACATATTTTACTTGTGCCAATGTCACCAATTTGTCTGTCCTCATCAACCGGGTAATGGCTTGGCTTGTATGAGTCTTTTGATTTCTTTAAATGAAAGTCGTGGTAATGCATAGTTTAATAGTTCCAAGGTTCTGTGGGAATCTGTGATGTAGATATAGAGTGGACGACATCCGTCCTAGAAGATATTTACGTGACCCTTAAGTGGAAAGAGAGTAGTCCACGGTCTGGTACATTTGTGTCGGACAGGTAGCGTAATTTCATATAGGGAGAGTATACACACTTTTCCATCATAATAAAAGTAATCATAATTTATGACACTTCCTTCCAGGATCTGTACATTCGAAATGAATTGTGAGGAGACGCGCTTCGCATCTGGTGCTCCTCTTCAATAAACATCTTCTCGGTCGGTCCATAATGTGATAAAAAAATCCATGTTAAGAACTCCTTCTAGTGCTAGTACACACACAACTCTTAAGCATGACATGCTGAGTCCATTTATTTTTGAAAGCATATTTTGAAAGCACTTAGTAGCTAATAATTAGGATAATCTGTTACAGTTTGACTTTCTTCAAAAGAAGGATGAGAGAGAGGACGAAAATCGGTATCAATTCGAATTTGTTCCGCCTCAGTACCTTTCCCCCGTGTCCCGGGTAATAAAAGAGAGGATTGGGAATTAGTAGTTTGGATATGGTCTTGAGCCATGAGATGAGAATTTATGAGAGTGGGAAGAGGTGGAAATGAGATTTGGAAAATATTAGCCCATTCCACATGGAACATTTCCAACTGGGTCAATTCAGTTGGGCTTGTAGACTCCACAAAACTACGACGTGTAGAGGCTATACAGACTTACAGGAGAAAATGGACGGGAATAAATATTGATTATATTTACACACCATTTATTTCTATTGATTCACACTCGTGCGGCCAAAATTTCTTTGGGGAATTACTGCCGGGGAAAAATCAGTGTTTGAAAGATGTTCGCCAATTTCGAAAGATCAGAAGATGCGTATGTATTCAGAAAAGTAATTGATTGCTCAATTTGTAATTGTAAAACGATGAACATGAAGTCATGAGCATAGTCATCTGTCTGCCTCTGGATTATACGAGATATTTATCTCGACAGAATGTACAGGAATAGATTCTATGGGGAAGTGCGGACTAATTGGCTGACAACAGTGACAACTAATTGTATCAACAACAGAGAGTCTTTAGACGGATTCAAAAGGATCTGCCCATATTTTTACTCAAAAACAATGACTGGAAATATATAAACACCTCTTTGAACTTTGGACTGGATGGCAAGTAAACAAGCGGCGCGAATCCTTTCAGCATAAGCTACAACAATAGATTTCTAAAGGATGCACATTGTTTTGATGATTTTAGAGGTGGTGGTGTTGGTGGTGGGGGCATTGGGGATATCTATATATCGTAGGACTCCATGGAAAGTAGGAATTGGCAAGCCGATGCGATCGGAGTTAATGCTGAGGGTGAATGGGTGACCTTGCGAAAAATGACTTAGTCTGTATGACATGCAGACAGGGATTAATAATTAAGATGGCAAGAGTGGATAGGGAATATTTTATGTGGGGAATGGAATTAATTAGAAGAATATCCTCCTCCCTTTAGTGTCAAGTGTGAAGAGAGGAATGATTGAGATTCATCAGAGCTGATTGTCCCAACTTTTAATATCAGAGGCCAAACCTCTCATGCCTAATTGTCACTTTGTTGGGCTGTTCACATTTGTAGAGTCAAGCTTTTTTGTGAACCTCGCAATAGTCGCAATATGTCCTAGTCAATTCTGCACAGGGAAATAGATAAATTCAACAGATGAGTCACACCCGGACGTGCTTTACAAATATTTGCAGGACCGATTGTTCCCCAAAACATTCATATGGAAGGCCCACATATGAGCCACTACTGATGACTAACTTTTCGGAAGTCAAGGGTCGAGTTTTTTGGACTGCATCATAATTATAGTAACTCTAGCTTCCTTAGTCTAATAAATCGAATGAGCTATGCAGCTTAAAAATCCGTTCAGCAGTTATGGAAGAGTAGTGAAACAGACAGAGAGGCAAACGGACATTTTAAGGGAATTATTGATAAGGTTTGGATTTTGTGTTGGGTGGTGTGGTTATATTATTTCCATGTTTGCTCTCAAAGAGTTACAACTTCCTCCTCTCAACGTTCCTGGTTGTAATTAAACGTTTCTTGCAAGTCAAAGGATGCGAAAATTAAGTTTCCGGGCTTGTTTGTCAATGTGACCGGCTCATGAGATTTAGATGGAGTTTGAGTTAATTAAGTTGTGGTATATCTGTCAGGGGAAATGAGTCATAATCATGAATTGCCACCACCCTTGAATAATCGATATGAGGGATATGATTATGATGATGATGTTGTGTGTGTGCATTTTTATTTTATGATGATGACGGCTCGTTTCGGTGTAGTTGGACTAATTTGTAACATTACATATGGCTTTGGGGAGGAAACGCAAATCATGTGAGATGTCAGTGGGGAATAGTCTGTTAGTTTTGGTAGTTGAGCAGATAATGAATTGACTTTTGAAGAGGGAAAAAAATTGTCAAAAAAAAAATTCTCAAGACGACAGAATAAGAGAGTATGAGATTGAAGATCTCGGTAAGCGGTTGTATGTGTAATCCCATATCTTGTGTATCGTAAGGGGCTATTAAAAATTATTTCATTTTGAGGCAAAGTTTTGTGGGAGTCTAGAAGCAGAGGATATGGAGTTACACAACTGAGGGCCGGACATAAAATACGTCAATCCCCTCGAGAGTAAACTTGACACTAACTACCCCTTATATTGTCCTGGGCTTCTTGGATTTAGAATCAAGACATTCGCAAATATGTTGATCATCAAGTGTGTAGATAGTGTCACCAAGGACTAAGGACAGAAGCTTTTTATTCTTGACGATTTTTATGGTGAGAAAATTTGGGGAACACGTGACTGGCATAGTTTATTGACAGCCCTATTGAGTTTTTGTTTCCAGTGGTGGAGATAGGTAATAAGGGTCTTGAAATAGTCCTCAGAGTAGGAGATAGGTCTGTTACAAACGGTGTCTCCTTACAGATTTAGATGTGACAGCTGCACTCCTTCTGTTTCTCTCTCTCTTGGTGAACAGTTGACTTTTCAAAGACCAGAAAGATTACACTGTTTAACTAAACTTAAGACCAAGGTGGATTTCAGCCTCCGGAATGGACAACAACCACTTCCATGCATCCACCAGGTTGGGCAGTCTTTGATGAGTGTGAGCTCATGACTTGACACAGTAATAAGTAAAACATTGTTAGTCCTTCAAAGTTGGAGATGTGCTTATAAAAATATTCAAACTGTCCATAAACGCGTTCAACGTTTGTTTTGTTAGCAATGAAAGGATGAGATACTAGGGAGCATAACACCTAGGGTTATATTTAAGCTGTTAGGCTCAAGTATTTCATTCATGTGGAAGGAAGGAAGTCAGCAGCCCACGGAACTACTTTGGAAGGGATGATTTCTCAGCCGTGCCAGCTTCTACTCTTCACAGTCTTCACTTCCTTCCCAAAGTCAAATCTCCATTTCAAATGAAAGATAAGCAACGGCAAGTGCAAAAGTGTCAAAGAAACTTCTAGACAGCCATCTAATAACATTTACGCACAAGGGCCAAAACTTCTTGGAAACTCTCATAATTTAAACTGACCCTAGTGAACCTTTGTGGGTTAAAAGTTTAGAATCCTCAATGACTTAAAATGGTTATTAGGGAGTTGGAATAAATAAATCAAAAGTACAAATATCATCACCACCACCGGTTGGTCAGTTAGCAAGAAAGGTCCTTGGGCCTGCCCATTGTATTTTTATTTAATTTCGGATTGAGTGAACAACTGGGTTTTTGAAACCAATTTTCCGGGTAATAGACACACCGGGTTGGATTCTATTAGATTTTATGATACGGTACGTGGTGCATCGTTGTCCCTCGGTGGGTCATACTAGCCATCCCTTAAGTCAATATAGATTTCCTGTAGTCTCTGCTTGGTTCGTTGAGCCTCAAAGTCTGGTCACGTCTAGCTCAAGGGTGCATATAAAGAGTTTCATTGAAATTATTGTCCTTTAGTGAATTGGGCAAATAAATGGGGAAGAAGAAAGTCATACGGACACCCGGCTGCACTAAAGATTTATTACACCCAATGCATTTTGTCACCATTTATGTAATTGCTTCACCAACGGGCCCGTTCATAACCTAACCGACTCCAAGTCCCCCTCACACAAACACTAGTCCTTCCAACCAAGTTTACAATCACCAGAATTAAGGGTTCCTTACTCACGTTTGTAGTTTGTGAACGGTCCCTAACATTAATATACCATTTCTTTTTGGATCTAAACAAGGAAGAGAGTTTAGAGTCTCCTTAAGAATTTTTTTCTATATTCCAGCTCAGGCCATTTGGAAGGGGCCTTATAAATAAAACCCTTGAATCTCATCAATTCGGATATCGAAAGGGGGAATTATTATTAGCTTGGGAGGATTTATTCCTTGGCCACTCTGTCTCAAATCCTTTCTGTAATTTTATAGTTTGTCTGTGTACCTCCAAATTATCAAGTGCAGTAGGAACTAGTAGGAAGTGATATGAGGGAATGTGGGATTAAACTCCAATTTGGCATTTGGTTGCAGAGACGAGCGGATTTCTCTTGTTGTTTTGTAAGAGGTTTTTTTAGGGAACATTTGCTGTGTTGGGTCTGGATGCGTGCCTGAATATGAAATTAGTTTTTTTGGAAGTAAGATTGGGAAAGAGTTTGGTGGTGGTGGTATATTGGTATCTTTAAATAGGGACTTTGTGATCAGCAACGCCCTTATTCTCATCCTTCCATAATCTCTCTAGATTCTAAGTTACCAGTGTTACCACCCTGCACGATACCTACAAGAATTGAATATTAAAACTCTCCGCTATTATTAAATACGAGACTCCGGACATTTCCTTCCTCCCTTTTCTGCGTGATGTCCAGCCATTGACTAGGGTTCCATGGAAGGACGCTATATGCAAATTAGAATAGAACACAAAAGAGGACCACCGCACTACCACAACTCTACCGTATTTACACCAACAACAAATCATGCTACGTTGAGGTGTGGTGGGGGCCTACCTACCTACCCTGAGTGTTTGCATCTCTATAATTAAAATATAATTGTCCCCATTAAAATTTATTCGTCTTGTGGGGAATCGGACTGGGTATTTATTAATCAGTCAGCTAGACAGAGGACCCCTTGGACTTGTACGGCATTTAAGTCAAAGTCAAATTAAGGGAAGAAAGACGAGAATTTCTCACGGAAGGTTCAATCTCATAATTCATCTCTCTTTTCAAATCGCTGGCTGAAAAGTAGTGACTTCAGGCTATTTGCAATATGCAGTGAAGACAGGGCCCTTGTAAAACAATTAGGCATTTAATTGACTGTTGGTGGATTGTTGGCTATATGGCTTGAGGGTATGAGTCGTCCCTTAAGAAGCATTAGGAGGAGGTTAGCTGGTACAGGCGAGCTGTTCAAAGTTCAAGAGAGTCGTTGCTTCGGAGTCAATAATAACGGGAGAGAGTAGAGAAGTATGTTCGGGGATTTGCTAATGCCCGGACTGAAGTAGCCCAACGGGATTTTTGTTCATGTGGAAGGAACGTGTAATTGAGCCTTGTCATTAAATGTTTTAGAGGCTTAGAATTAGAGGGAGAGGAGGATCTGATGTTGATTGACACATTTTGTTCGAGTAATGGATTAGGAAAGGGAAGATAATATAATAAGACGACCACATCTCGCTTGATTACCTTGTCCCTTTGATAGAAGGAGGAGATGACCTCCAGCCGCTTCTTACATCTCCAGGGACTTGGAATGACTTTTCCCGTTGCGTTGATGGTGGTCTCGAAAATTAATGTGCCCTTGCCAGGTAGGTTGTAAACGGAGATGTAGAAAGCGGCATAAGTATACAATCAAGAAAGTACAGACGCACGTATGACACGGAAGAGTCAGAGAATTACAAGAATCCACCTCCGACCAAAAGCCACCCTTGGACACGTTTAAATACATCTCATTATATTTGTAACATCATGATCACCCTGTCGGGTATTATTATACGGTGAAGGAGCACGGAATCTCTACTTTTCTCGAGGATTATGTTATGAGCTTATTATACTTTTAGTTGGATAATGGAACAGCTAACCGGCTTCCCTATTTTATGAATTATATTATATCCACCCAGTTGTGTCCCTTTGAATAGGTCATAAATAAATGGTTCATTGTGGTTACTAATAATAACGTTCTATTCTCTAAATGAGATGGAGGAAACGGACCCTGTAATTATTATGTAACCGGATTGACACCCAGCAACTTTCAAAGGGAAACAGAGGGAGCATTTGAAAGTGTCAGTTAGTCAATCCCATAATAAATGTGGCGTCTGTGTCCCCTTAGGGTCCAGGTGGGTCCTCCACCACCGAGTCTCATCAAGATAAGCCTGTTAAAAGTTACCCTCGCGTATATTTAGATAAGTAAAGCATATGTTATTCCGGGTGGTGGACGCGGAATTAACCGCTTCTACGATTTCGGGGATAAATCCGTGCCAAGAGATTTCACCGTTCTTCTCTGAATTACAAACCCAGTTTAGTAGATCCGTTTATAAACATGTAAATCCCCATCTCTCTGCCACACGATTTCAAGTCAATGTATGCATTCAATACATTCCGTCCTATAATGTGGGATGGATTTTTTCCCCTGGGTTGACATTGACTCTAGTTTTAGAACTGAGTTTATTGAGGGCAAAGCTGAAGCTGGCTGAGCCATACGTATTCCATTTATTAAGGAATATGAAGAAGGTCATATGCTCTCTAGCTTATACAAACCGGTGCTGACATTTTACGTTTATTTCTGCAGTGAATAGACACTGCATTTCCTGTGTGGGTCTCAAAATGTGTCCACTACGCCACAATTTCAATATAAAATCTGCAAAAAGGACTGAGGCATATAAGTTTCTTATGTTTCCTTCCTCCGAGGCCATTTCAAATGGTTTGAGGATTGACGGAGTAATTTCCGGAAATTGCTCAGCTCTTGAATCCCCAATATTTACAGTTATGTATGTACAAGACGTAAATATTTATTTCTCGCAAGCTTATTATACAAGATCGTAGTGTTCAAATCAGTTCAAATGGCCTTTGCCCTGATAAGAAACGAAGAATAGAATGTACAAAGCCTCCATAAAATGCTGATCACGGTCTAAAAAATGAAAATGTGATCCAGAAACATAAATTTCATAAGTAATTCTGTAAATCGTATGCAGACGCAGGAGAGAAATCTAAATCCACTTCATCTCAGCTCCATTGTTCGTTGTAAAGCGGGGTAAAAAATAGGAAATAGCTTTGAGCTTTGGCTATAGGATGTGGGGACGGCGGTGTTGTGTAGGAGATAATGACTCGAGTTATTCAACTTCACCAATCCTATAAAAAAAACACACATGAGACAATAGGGAGAATTTTACTACTTTCCTTCAAAGGAGCATCCACACCAGCCGAGAGGGATCCCTAGTGCCAACAATTGACCCCTCGCCAACCGATAACTCACCCGGTCTTGTGTGTGTATATGATTGGTCGGTGCGGGTCAGATCCACACGCTCCTAAAACTTTCATTTACGACTTGAGCGTGGAAGAAATAAATTCGTGTCCAGGGTTTCCTCGAGAGTCCGGGTGATATGGGAAGATGAGGCGGGTATTTCCATCTCCGTTTTATAGTTTTTCAATTCCGTCTTAACGGATCCATAAGGGGAAGTTGATGGGAGAGAAATAGAGACATTTCAACCAATACCAATCATCACAACCATTTCCTCCTCTCCAAGATGCTAAACCTTTGCATACAATAGGGGGATCAACATATCCACTCTCATCTCTTCATCTCAAATGCCCCAAACGGTAAAGAATTGGAAATCTCCAGCCGTTTAGAAGGAGATGAGGGGGATTTAGTGTCAAGGGAAGTCAAGGGTAGATGAGTCCGGAGTTTTTGTGTAGCAAGTAGAATATATTATATCCTTTGACTAAACATCCGAGTCGGAACTAAAATGCCTGGAGGAGGTAGATAGCCAATAAGTTTGGCTAGAAAAATAAACATGATCCGTTTTATTATTACATGATCCCTAGTTCCTAAAACCCTCTCCACCTTGGAGAAAAATCCAAGCACAGAATCCCCCCATTTTCGGCTCGTCTGGACCAAGAAAATAAAAAAAAAAGTTTCAAAAAGTAATAAAAAAATAGTAGAGGGACAGTGTGGGTTGAAATGACTCACACTTGTACTAACATTGGACACAAAATATTAATAATTAAATCCATCCCTTTTCCCACTTTTTTTCTCTCTCCCTGAATTGATCTGTAATGATGACATTATCACTTAATACTCTTTGTATTTTTTATTAGGACCGTGTAATGTCCTTGTGTATGTGTCCATTCACTTTTATCTTTAGTTATGGACACAAGTGAGAATGTGAGAAACCAGAAGGAGGACAAATTGCTCCCCTCCTGCTGTTACATTTTTGTAGTACCCGTTTTTTACAGGGGATTCTACCCGGGCGTTTTACACAAAAAGGTGTAGTAATACATAGTAAATCCGTGCATAATTTACATGCCTCCTAGCCACATGCTCATATCACATTTAGTTGTCTTTCCATAATCCATAATGTGTGGACTTGATGGAGCAGCTCTGTAATTTATGACATTTGTCCATTTACCCAATCCGTGATATTCCCGTCTCATATTAAGTCAAATGAGGGGATTTGTAGGGAAATTGACGGTGATTCCTTCCACTTTTTACATATAAATCACTTGGTCACATCTGCCCATAATTCTGGACAGTATAGTTGACAGTGGTCGTTCCATGTTTTGTCAATTATCATATGTAACCATGTGACCTTGCTTGTGGGACAAGAGTTGTCAACGTTCCTTTCACCATCTACTCCATTAGAGTTTTACTTGGAAATGTGTTGTGAAATTCCAGTGAGTTTTGTTAGCGTTTAGCCCAGAAGGACTAATTTTTAGATCAAATAGCGTCTAGTCACTAGTGACACGCTCAATAAAAAGTATAATGGGATCGAGGGTTGTGGGAAACGGCAACTCTGGCTTTTCTAGTACAGCTTTCTGTGCCTGAACGATTTCTGAAAAAGAAAAAAAAGTTGGACCTATTCCAAGAGCTCATTCATCATTTATAAAATGTTTGCCTTTAAAGAATCAAAGAGAAAGCAGTCGGTGTCACATGATGAGGATGATGATGATGATGATGGTGGTGGTGGTCACAAAGGACGGAAGTAAGAAGGGAAGAATAGGAACATCTCATACTCTTGGAAAAAGGTCAAAAGGGCGTCCCCGGACTTGGCACTTATCACCCTCAGACAATCCATCACCCAGACATTTCAAGATTTAGAAAGGGCAGCTAATACAGAGGCCCTTTGCCTTATTACCACGAAATAGCATGGAATGGCACGTGCATGTTCAATAGCATCATTGTCACATTAGCCATAGCTCCCGGTCGTAGGTGTCGGCTAGGGATATTCAAAGTGTCTGAGGGGTGAGGGGGGATAATGCAAGTCACTTTGACGTCATTTAATAACTTTTATTTAATCCACACCATCCCCCGTCTATTCAAATGAATATTATTTACCCTCTTCTTAGGCCCTTATGACGGCCGTTCGTCGTATTGGGCCCTTACAAAAGTCATGCATGCATAGGACTTAAATCCGTGTCTAACTTCTCCCCTGTGGCTGACACTTTTGGCTCCCTTTGATCCCAGAGAGAGAGAGAGGAAGATTGAGTATGAGATTAGCTATCAACACTTTAAATCTCATTTGGAATACGTTACCAAGTTTTTAAAATGTTTAATAAAAGGTAATAGATTGAAAAAGGGGGTTTGGAATCAATAGCTGGAATAGTAGAGCAGGGCCGAATGAAAGTGTTTTGAAATGATATAAGGAGAGGGCTTGGTGGAGGGCTGGTGACCGTGTCAGTGGTGGTTAATTGACGGAAGGGTGCTGCTCTCCTCTCTCTTATTGTTCCTGTCACAAACCACTTGGCTTCTACTGAGTTTATGGAAATGTTTGGAGTTTAAATGGAGAATTGCATGTCTCTGTCCATTCTTTTTGGCCACCGGATGCGGAGTCCAGTACGGGCTCCACTATTTAACCAACACGATACTTTAAATGTTTAAATCATTAGATTCTAACTGGGCATAAACTATTATGGAAAGCTGCTGTCAACTCACCAAGCCTTCTCATCGTACAGCAACACCATAAAGATTTTAAAACACTATATTGTACCCCATGACCTGGGAAGTAGTATTTTGGGCTGATGGAATAATTTTATGGATCATTATTACATGCCACTTGGGATTAATAGATCTATGCTGCATCGTGTCTGCATTTTAAAACGCGATCCAAACTCCCATATAACTTCCAGCTCAATGCAGTCCAGCTTAATACAGAACTGAGTGTAGCCAATTCTGCAATTCCATACACCCTTTGACCTTTGTTAGGTCTGGAGTCAGTTGGGTAACAACTTGGTTATAGCGGAGAAAAAGTGTCAGTAGGGACTCACTCCAGACCCAGCCTGACTTGATGATGATTAATGACCGAGTCCGGTCTTAGCCAGATTTGACATTATTAATTCTCAGTCAAGTGGCTAATACTACTTTGGGGAATGTGCATATCACAGCATAGATTATTATTGTAATATTGCCGGTGTGGTAAAGTGGTGGTGACATTCTATGTTTTAACCTCAACCAGCTTCTATCCCACGAGACTTGAGGAGATTATTCAATCAAGTCGGCCACCGCCAACTAATACTCCAGTTATAGTCTGAAGAGTAAGCTTTCTATAATCCTTACGCTTGACTTATTAATCCTGCTCACTTTGGCCAACTCCTCTTGACTGTTTCAAAAATGTAGAAAGGTCTATAGATTTATAGAATCCACGGAAATTATGAATGGAGAAGGAGTGGTGGTGGTGCGGATTCGTTGATCCAATATAACTTGAGACTTAGTTCGGTTCGTCACACTTTCCATTTATTAATCCCGTTTTCGTGTTTCATGGGAGTCCGAATGCTCATTTCCCAAAAACTTTCTTCCATCTGCTACCTGAACAGAGCTAATAATATCTTCATGTCTACCACCGCCGTTTCCCATAAAAGCAGCAAAGCACAATATGCTAGAATTAGTTTATGGGGCCGGAGGGATGTAGGAAGGACTAGAGGATCCCAATGCCCGGGTGCTTGTCGCTGTTGAGCCATGGACTGATGCAAAATGACGTGATGACGGCATCAACAATTACTTTCGTACACATCCAGCGGTGGCAGACGGGTATGGAAAAGAGCATTATGTTACATCCCATCTATATTCCCAAGAGTTACGTGTAACCCAAACTGAAGGGCCAAGTTGAGCAGAAATAGTGTTCGAAAAATGGCTTCATAAATCCAAGAGTTTGTGTAGACTGGAGCTGAAAGTGTTTGGAGCTGCTAGAACGTGATTTCTACACCCTCTCCTCATTCGTAACGGAAAGATTAAAAAACTCACGAGGCTCAAGTGTCTCTCTATTTCACAAAGGGTTGTCCATAAACTTCTCAACCCTACGATTGGCTTTCTGTAGTCCTTTAAAATCGTGTAGATTTAAACTCGAGATATTTTATGTAGAGTCCCTTGGTTGGTGGAAACGGCTTTTTTTATTTCCTGTAAAGAACCCGGAGAACATTTTATGTTGAAATTTTACACGCACTTTTATTAAAGTTATTGTCAAAATTTAACTTGAAAAGGTTTCATCTTTCTTTTATGGACGGGGAAACACGAATGTGTGTTTTATGCTTTCCTCCAACGAGTTATTATTATATTAAATTATTTGTAGCACAAAAAACTTAAAATACAAAACTACTCTCTAGACTAGTAGAACATTCATGTAGTTTTTCATAATTATGGATTTTTTTATTTAACATCCTGAGGACTCCTGCAAATACTAATTATAAAATTCCATTGTCCATGAAAATATTCCTCTGTCCATACACTAATTAGCAATTAGTCCCTCGTACAACCTTGTCTTCTCTAATTCCCATCAAGTCCATTATTAAGTATCGACAGATACTTTATGCGAATGCTCTTGCGTCCGTCCGTCTGTCCGTCTGTCCGTCTGTCCGT